>VWZD01025248.1:726036-765830 GCA_013396695.1 Sakesphorus luctuosus | reverse complement strand
TGGGGGTTGGTCTCTTCTCCCAGGCACTCAGCAATAGGACAAGGGGGCACGGGGGGCTCAAGCTCTGCCAGGGCAAATTGAAGTTGAAGAGCAGAAAAAACTTCTTTGTAGAGAGAGTGCTCAGGTATTGGAATGGGCTGCCCAGAGAGGGGGTGGATTCCCCATCCCTGGAGATTTTTAAGCTGAGCTTGGCCGTGGCACTGAGTGCCATGATCTGGTAAAGGGAGTGGAGTTGGCCCAAGGGTTGGACTTGATGATCTCGGAGGTCTTTTCCAACCCAATTGATTGTTTGATTCTATGTGGCACCTGGAGACATGGGTTAGTGCTGGGGGAATAGTTGGACTTGATCTTAAAGGTCTTTCCTAACCTAAATGATTCTATGATTCTATGCTTTGATGTAGATGAGCAATGCAAAAATAAAAAAAGACAAAAAAATAACATTATAGTTTAAAACTTGGTAATAAAAATGCCTGTCAATGCAAGTGTGCACAAGGAGACAGTGTTTATGCATGAATGAAGAGAGATGCTGCTGTCCTGGTTCAGGGTAAGGACGTACCCTGCACACAAAGATAGGTACAACCTCAACAAAATTCACTGTAAAAAGAACTAAACCCATCACCAATAATGTGAGGAAGAAAAGAAGATTGTGTGATAATGAGAGATACGACCCAACACAGTTATCTTTGCTCCTATCATAAGGAATGCTGGAAAAAAATATAGAATTTAAATCTCATCCATAAAAACACCATTGCACACCTGGACTCTAAATATCTGGGAAGTGCTATATTAGTGAAACCATCCCCAGGTTTGCAGGGGAGATGAAAACTGAGAGCACCAACCACCTGCAGTTTCAGAGCTGATTTGGGAAGGGGTGTCTGTGCCAGCCTGTTTCAAAAGCCCCAGCCAAGCTGCACCGTCACTGTTATTCCTGTGATCCCAACAGATCCACACCCTGGTGTACAGGGATTTAGATGCACACACAGTGACTCTGTGTCTTAAGATGAGACTCAGTGCCCCTCGGAATGCCTTTAATTCCAAACCCCTGGGGGTTCTATTCCCTTCTTGATGTGCTAGGATTTATATCCATAACTCCTGGTAATTCTCCTGGGAATTGTGTGAATGAATCCCTGTTCAAGAAGATGAATCCTCACAACTCTTACTTGTTTGAGTTTTCTCATTTTTCTTGTTCATCGTATTTCTCGCTCTTATTAGCACGCTCACCATCTGTTGATGTGAACTGTTAAAATCTACATATTCCTGGGTGAAATTCTATTACTTTAAGGTAGGGAATGCTTTCTAAGCAGTCTGTGTTCTGTGGGTATTGATAATGACATGAAGAGGTGCACCTGAGCAGGGTGACACTTCCAAATAATCTGCAAAATTACATTCTGATCCCCACCTGGGCTTGGAGCTCTCACCAGGAGAAAAAGCAGAGCTAAAGCCTGGTGGGTGATTTTTCCACCCTGAGTAAACATGGACAGAATGTGTGTGCAAAATAGCTGTCAAAACACTAAAGAAACCAGGCTGCTTGCAGGATTGTTATTGTGACCTTAATCAAGTTGCACTTCTTTGACAGAGCTGCTTCTCTTAGCTGTGGTTTTCTGAAACAAAAATGGCTTGTACTCACCAGTCCACAGTGATCCATCCCCTGATCTTTGCTCCCAGGGAGCAGTGCAGTTGCACCTGAGGTTCAGGATGATGTAAAAAACACCCCCTTTCCCCCCAAAATCTTGTTAATCTCGTCCATGCCATTTCCATCCTGCAGATATGAAGAAAACTTCCCACCTTGCAGTATATCAGTTCCAGCCTCTTGCCTCCTGTGGGCTGAGCTCCCACTCCTGAGCCAGCTCTGAATTTAACCAAACACCAGCTAACAACCCCATCAACTGGTTTTGATCCTGGAGACCGTGTGGGTTTGCCTTCTCATGGCAAACAGGTGTCAGGGCTGCAGGATGAAATCCTAAAATGGCCTAAATAAAGCTGCACCCCTGAGTCCTTTGTTCGTGGAGTCTCTCACAGATCTGCTCCTCTCCGGCCTTTTTCAGCATCTCTGTGAAACCCAAAGATAAACTGATTAGCCAACATCACTTGGAGTGCCAGCAGCACAGATAACACACAGCCTTTCCCATTTGCCACCACGCAGAGCTACATCCCTCACACCAGGGCAGCCTTGGGAAGCAAGGAGAGCTCATTGAAGCTGAATCTTAGTGAGGCAGAGGTAATGCTGTTGCTCAGAGGAAAGCATTTCAAAGCCTGTGTACTGTAGCACTGTCTCTTTTTTTGCTGGAGGTGTCAATTCAGCTCAGACTTCCCCGACAATAATCTCACCCACAGCAGTGTGTGCAAGTAATATCCTCTGTTGTTTCCTCACAACTCAGAGACTCTGTCCCATCTCCTCTGGTGGTGACCTCACCTTGTCCCTGAAGTATTTTGTCATTTTGCAGGAAAACTGCAGCAGTGTGAACTGTACAGAAAGCCACCAGCATTTGGGAAACTCTAGCCTGTAGTAAATGCCATCAATTAATGCCACCAGCTACTCCACTGTCACGGAATCACAGACTATTCTGAGTTGGAAGGGACCCACAAGGATCATCGAGTCCAACTCTTAAGTCAATGGCCCACACAGGGGGTCCTTCAACGGTCTTTGCAGAAAATTTAAAATTCACTTCATAGTCTATGCTTGGTTGACAAGATCAAACAAGCCCTGAAAAAGGTTACTGGGGGAAAAACCCCACAAAACATTCAAGGACCCCTGAGGTCTCTCCTCAAGGATTTTGCTCCTCTGAATGTGGAACCCTACATAAGAGGATGAAGGGGCCTCAGGTGATAGAATGTCCTGAGCTGGCAGGGACACACAAGGACCCCCAAGCCCATATTCTAGCCCTGCAGAGGACAGATAAAATGTCCCTGAAAGCCAGGGCAAAGTTGGCTCCCTGGAGAACTGAGCAGCACAAACCTCACTCCTTTCTTCTCCACGTGTATTTTTCAATCTCACTTTCTTTGGCACCCGAATCACTCGAGATAAGAAGAAAACCCATTGCATATAAAGTAGCTGAGTTGCCCTAAAGGTCTTGGTGTGTAACCAGGGGAGGTACCCACTCCATGACCTTCCCACAGTCAGTGAAGGCTTTGCTGATAATGGGAAGTACAATACTGGGTGACACGAGGCCATGGGGTGCAGAGAACACGTTCTGCAAATTCTCCTCCCTTCCAACTTACAGCACAAGAACTTGAAGAGGAAAAGTCAAGGTGCAGAAGCGCCCTTGCAGCCCCAGGGTTAGCACTTTGTAGGTCATGCTGTGATCTGAACAAAGGGAATCCAAGTCAAAGAGCCCACAGCAGCAGAGCTTTAGTCTGGGTGAGGAGCCCCTCTTGGCTTTCATTGGTATTCCTACTTTCAAATAGACTTTTATAGATATTGAACGCTGGTCCCCTCACTTGTGCAGAGTAATGGTGATGAAGTGCACCAAAGCGTCAATATTTAGCATAAATCACCTTTCTCCCTGTATTTGCTGAGCATCAAATTGAAATACTTGCTCTGGAACACAAAGAAATAAAAACTTTAAGCAATCAGACTATCTGGACTTTACCCCTTTAGTTGTTCTACACTCAAAAATCTAATTTTCAAAAGCAATGAGTCCCCTTCATGGCAGGCCAGGCCTGGATCTTTGCCTCCAGATGAAAAAAAAAAGTGCCTGTTACCTTTCAGTGCAGAACTAAAATTCTCATCTGTCCACGCATCATTTTTGTACGAGTAATTTTCCTCTTAAAATTATCCAGCAGCCCCAAGCCTTCCTCTTGTCAGTGACAAAGGATGAGATATTATTGTTGGCCTCAAATTTACCTGCCAGACAGCAAAGACATCCTGGTTGTCCTTCCCTCTCCAAGTGAAGTTTTCTCAGAGTACCTGCAAGCAAGGATGTCTCTGAAATTTGCTTGTACATCAGATGAGGCTGCAAACAAAGATGAAGTGCTGTGACAAACACATAAAAAGTTGGTGTTTGCCTCTCTCTCTGCCTCATTCACACTTAGGAACCTGTGGATTAACTGACCTGTGTGTCAGGTCTGAAAAAAAGAGAAAGCAGATTATATTCTGTCAAATGGAGACACAGCAATAAGTAAGAGTTTAGAGAACTAACCTCAACACGTCTAATTATTTGGGCTTAGGATTTAACTTACTGGGTTTTTTCTCTTTCTTTTCTTCTCCCAGCCCCTGCCTGATACTTAAAGCACAAAACCCAGCAGGGAGAGAGGTAATGGAATTTGGAGGCAACTGGTGTTCAAAGACTTCGCTTGAAATGGGTCTATGCTAATGATGAAGGTCTGTGCAAATTGGGTCAATGTCCTGTGTGCTCCCAAAGGGCCAAATCCATCAGGGCATCTTAGGTGGGACAGGATTGTCCCTCTCAGTATTGCACAGGGCTGCACCTCCGAGCCAAAACCTCAAAGAGTTTGTGGCTGTCACTGACCCAGCCAGAGCAGGACACGTTGATCCCCCAGGAATCTCCAGGAGTGTGTGTGGTCTCTGGGCTGGGCACGGAGAGGGCACGTTCAGCCCAGTGTAACTGAGTTTAATTGCTGCCTCCTGACTCTTCAGAAAAGGAATCTGTGCTTAAAGGCTCCAAGCCTTTTCCTTGAACTTTCTTCCCCCAGACTGAGCTGTTGTAACTTCCTTGTCCCTGATGGAATTATGTTGGTGAACTACTGGTCAGAGGCAGATTTGAGGTTGGTGATGAACCTCATCAAAATGCCTTTTTGGTCTCCCCTATGTATCGTTATGAAATATTAAAGATTACTTTGCATGTTTGCACACACAACTCATACACAGTATTTGCACACACAGTTCATACACAGCATTTGCACACACAGCTCATACACAGCATTTGCACACACAACTCATACACAGCATTTGCACACACAGTTCATACACAGCATTTGCACACACAACTCATACATAGCATTTGCACACACAGTTCATACACAGCGCATTTGCACACACAGTTCATACACAGCATTTGCACACACAGCTCATACACAGTATTTGCACACACACAACTCATACACAGCATTTGCACACACAACTCATACACAGTATTTGCACACACAACTCATACATAGCATTTGCACACACAGTTCATACACAGTATTTGCACACAAAGCTCATACACAGTATTTGCACACAAAACAGAAATCTAAAGGGCTTGCTATAAATTAAAAAATCAGTTTTGCACAAAGTCAGAGTAGTGCTCCTCCTTTTTTCGGAGCCAGAGAAAAAGCTTTTCAGAAACAGCACTTTAAAAGACATGGCACTGAGAGTTGGTAAAATCAAAGCTGTAATTCAAGCCCATGGATCTTTCTGTTGAAAATGTGGGTGCAGGCATCTTATTGGTACATTTTTCTTTAAAAATAAAAATCACTAAGCAAGTATTGATACAACCACAAGTTTGCTGGCTTGGAGAAGAGATTGTTGTATATCCCTGGAGGAAACTGGTGCTGGATAAACCAGTACCAAGCCATTCAAGAAACCTGTAGGTGCAACACTGAGCACCTGCAGCTGCAGAAACCATTTGAATAAGCTGAGACATTAAATGCATCATAGCCACAGTCAGCAATAAATGCAGGTAATTATGGCAATAAGAGGGCAGGGTGAGGGCAGTGGGTGAAGTGCTTGTCCATATGCAGAGCAAGGCCCAAACAAAGCAGGCAACCCCTTTACAGAATCACCAGTCACTGGTTGCATGTGCCCTTTAGTTGAAGAGGGACCTGCAGTTTTCCAGGGTGATCCAGACAGTTTGTCCCATCCTGGGAAGAGGAAAAGCCAAATTTCAAAATCTTGTCTTTGGGTTAGAAAAACAACGACAATTTTTGTTGTGAAAATGGTTGGTTTGTGCTATTCCCAGTTATGTCAACTGATTTTTTACCCTCTGCCTACAGATGTTGCCTCACTCTTGGGTGACTATAATTATGTCACTGAAGAAGAGTAATTAGCTTTTTCACTTCTTGCAGTAAGTTCCACCATATCCTTCTTTCCAAGTAAATTCCCAGGGATAAGTTTACCTCCAAAGGGCAGTTCCCAAGGGTATCCATGCACCCTGTTCCTCCACACTTCCTCTCCACAGTGCAGAACGAGAAGAGGCTGGTGTTGCTTTTTTGAGGGATAAAGACAGATATTTCAGGTGAAATGGCCAAAAAAGCATGGGCAGCCTTGGAAGAGAGATGCACAAATCCAGTGGGAGACCCACCATGTGTGAGGCATCACAGGTTGGGGAGCAGCTTCTGTGGGAAGCACTTTGCCTGATTAGTGCCTATGAACTCAAGGCTGATTCCACCTAAAGACTGTAAATGAACTTCTGGGAAAAGAGGCTTTTTCTTTTTGATCAGCTGCATCTCTGGCAACATAATGAGCACAATTACCCTTGCTTGACTATACATTATTCTGGTTTGCCAGTTAATTGCTGATGATGTTTTCAAGCTTATTAAACCAGACAATGTATTCACAAATGTTTAATCAGAAATTTCTGATAACATTTAGAATACCTTCAGTCTTTTCTATCATTTATCTTGTTTTCTTCATTTTTTTTTTAGAAACAGACATCAAAATCCAAGAAAGTCTATTTAGCATCCTGAAGTTTTCTTGCTTTGAAACATGAATGAACTAACATTCTATATTAATGTTGTCAAATATCCAGGTTTTTTATCTGAGACCCAAATCTGCAAACTTCTCCACACCTGAGGATGCTTTTGGAAATTAATTCTTAGTCAAGGCATCAAGACAAGCTCAATTCCAGTTACAGTAGTAGTTGCAGCAGCAGGAGGAGAAATATCACAGTTGCTACAGCCTATTTGTGGATTATTGTGGTTTTAAAGGAAAATAAAAAAACCCGAGATTTTTTCATCCTCAAAAAATGTTCAATCCAAATAGAAGTTTGGAGTCAACAAATGGATTAAAAGAAGACAATGCAGATCAAGATGAGAACTAATGGTCTCCTCAAACCTACTGCCAAATGCTTTGCCTCGAATGTCTAAAGGAACTGCTGCTCTAGGGTTCTGCTGTTTGTTAGTGGTTGGGAGAAGAGGACCTGGAAACACCTTGGCTAACAGGACTGCAGGAAATTCAACTTCCCTTTGATCTCTGGGGTGCTGGAATTATCTATTCCTGTTACCCATACAAGCATGGGAGCTGGAAATTGCAGGAAAAACTCCTGCAAGTCAGAATGACCATTATATTTAGATCATAAAGTCAATAAGGCAAGAGCAGTTCTTTGTTTGTGCTGCCAACAACTCCCAAGCACTGACTGTGTGGTGGGACACAGGAACAGTTCAGCCATGCCTTCTGATGCATTAAGGTGGCCAGGAATTACCTTCACAGCTCAGTGTTTCTTGGATGGGTGACTGTCTGTGCTCACACCTTTCTACCCACCTGTCATCTGTCTGGGGAAGGAGTAGCAGAGTATTCCTGACTTTAGAGGTGTCTGCTGTATATACTTCCCACTTTCACAAGATCCATAATTTACCTTTAAATGGACAGCTAACCCCAGAAAATCATTATCCTGATGACTAAAACTTGTTCCAATTGCCAGTGGAGAAAACAGAATTCTGGACTGATTTTCAACAAAACCTTAGCAGGTGTTTCTGGGTTTGTTGAAAAGTATTGCTGACTTTTCTTAGGCAAGTTGATGAGGGCTGTGTCACACAAATGAGAGGTGAAAATGGATCAATTTTCACTTTGTCTGTTTTCTTCTGCTTTAACGTGATTAATTTCTGGGAGATTTTGGTTCATTCTTGCTTCTTACTCTGAACTGATGACTCTGGTAACCCATAAGTTTTGTCCATTCCCGAAAAGCTGAAAAGACCATTCATAGAATCCTGGAATCCTACAATGGTTTGTCTTGAAAGAGACCTTAAAGATGATCCAGTTCCAACTCCCCTGCCATGGGTAGGGACACCTTCCACTCAACCAGGTTGCTCCAAACCCCATCCTAACTAGTTTGTCTTGCTAAATGAGTTTGAATCCATTGTGGCTTGAAATCCTCCTGATCTGGAGATATCTGTGGGATTCTGAGTGCTTCCAAATCCCACTGGGTTTGGTGGGAGATGGAGGTGTTCATCTATCAGCAGCACAGAGCCTGTAAACACGTGGAACAGAACATGGCCTTGATTGCAAGTGTAAGTTTGTCTTGAAAGAGACCTTAAAGATGATCCAGTTCCAACTCCCCTGCCATGGGTAGGGACACCTTCCACTCAACCAGGTTGCTCCAAACCCCATCCTAACTAGTTTGTCTTGCTAAATGAGTTTGAATCCATTGTGGCTTGAAATCCTCCTGATCTGGAGATGTCTGTGGGATTCTGAGTGCTTCCAAATCCCACTGGGTTTGGTGGAAGATGGAGGCGTTCATCTATCAGCAGCACAGAGCCTGTAAACACGAGCTTTGGAGCGATAATCGTGGAACAGAACACGGCCTTGATCGCAAGTGTAAGGGGGAGCTAAACATAGTTCCCCCTAATCTCTTGGGATCTGGGAATTTATCTCTCTGCTTAATTGAATGAATGGGAAATTAGATAAAACTTTGCAGAGTAAATCTTTTAGCAAATGTGATACCCAAGTAAAAAATTTTCAGCAGACTCTACATTTTCACAGCTGCTCCTTTGTTTTGTGGAAGTGTATTTTGAATGTAAGTCCTGCTTACATTGCATGCCTATTAATTCTATTGTACATATTAAATGTCCTCTTTGTAGGGTGTAAAACCAGAAGGGAGACTAAAAACAAATAGCATGTGTTTAAAATGTTTTATGGAAGATGGCACCAATATTTTCTGAAAGCCTCCAAGAGTCCAAGGCACTACTCTCTGATAACAGTGTTATTGTTCAGGGCCAAAACTGGAACCTAAAATTAAGCAGAAAATAATGGAAAAGAAGAGAGAGAATATGCTACTTGGCTTTGTAAGAGACAAAAGACCCTCAATATATAGAAAAGACACAAAAAAGGGAGGTTTTATTCTCTACCAGCCTACTTGCTTCTGGGACAATTTAAGTCTCATTTGCTCTCAATAACTTAGAAGTAAAAGATATTTTTGTTTTATTTCAGCAAATCCTGCAAGTCATTAGGAATGACATCAGTGTCATTTGTTATCACCCACAGCACGGTGATGTCTCACATACAAATGTTGTAAGAGGCACTGAGAGATGCCTTCACTCTCCTTTCGTAATTAGCAGTCCAGCTAATTATTCTCTCCTTCCAGATTTGTCTTTTACTTGTGGACTTCAGGGGGCAGTTTTAGATTAGATATAGCAAAGAAGTTCTTCCCTGTGAGGGTGGTGAGACTCTGACTCTTGTGCCCTGAGAACCGTTGGCTGCCCCATCCCTGGAAGTGTCCAAGGCCAGGTTGGACAGGGCTTGGAGCAACCTGGGACAGTGGAAGGTGTCCCTGCCCATGGCAGGGGGCTGGAACAAGATGATCTTTAAGATCCCTTCTGACCCAAACCATACCATTCTAGGATTCTATGACCTTTGTAGGAACCTGTTCACAGTAGCAATCCTGAGGTCTTCCTTACCAGTGGGCTGGATGTGCTTCCATCCCAGGAAGGATCCACAGCTGGGGTGGTTCATGAGCTGCTCTGTGCTGGGGTTGGTTTTGAGTATCTCCTCAGCCGATTGCTGGTTGTTTTCACACCCCGTCTCCTGACAGGACATACATTTGCACTTCCAGTCTTGACACAGAGCAGGGACCATGGCATGTAACTTGAACAAGTTACTCCATGAGAGGCATGGACTGGCCTCACCAGGAGAGAGAAACACAGTGGTATTAGGAAAGGATGATAATCCAGCTGTCCCAGAGTCAAACCCTAGATATTTGTGTGATATTTAAAACCTCTGGCCAGGAGAAAGCAGACATGGTGTCCTGCGTATTCTAGTCTTCCCTGCCTGTCCTAAGGGAGCCAAAGCACCTGCCAAAATTTAAGGCATCTGCCAGGTTATTTACTTCTCTGTTAGAAAGCCTGACTAATACACAGAAGGTGGGAAAAAACACCCTCTTCTGAGTTGCAGTGTGACTTCTCTGGCTGCAGCTGTGGCTCCAGGTCTTTGCTGACCAAACCAAATGGTGGAATCTGTCCATTGGAGCTACTACAGCAGGGAAACCCCGAGGAGCAGGGGCAGACCCAGCGAGGATGAGGGTGGAACGAAGGCACAGGGAACTGGGCTCAGGAGAAGAGGCACTTTGCCAGTCAGGGGAGATGCAGCACTTACCACCTGCTACCACAGAAGTAATTAAATTGCACTCCAGAAATGGATAGTCCATATCCAAGTGAGGCAAAACTGATCTCGTACAGATCTGTTCCAACCTGGAGAGTTATTACATCTCTCCATTTCTAATTACGCTGTTACCCAGTGTGATGCCAACTCCAAAGGCAGAACCTGTGTCACTAAAGAACCTTTTCTTTGAGGAAACAATGATTAGTGGAGGCAATTATGTCTCATGAGAAATTTCGGTAATAGTTCCCTTTTCTATCTGAAGCATCTATCACTATTTGATAAAAAAGGGGGAAAAGGGGGAATGAAAGAAGTTAGAAAACTAAACCTGGTTTAGTTTTTTGCTTGTTTTTGGTTGGGGTTTTTTTTAGGATAAATATTCAATTTGAGATAAGAATTTTACAAAACTTTTCTCCAAAAATACTCTAGGGTTTTTCCATACATAGCTATAGTGTCAAAAGAAACAGAAGCACCGACAAAAATTTCATATTTGTCAAAAAAGTTGTTTGGTTTATTTCATAGAGATGTTTTGATTCAGAAGTTAAAACTGGCATGGGGATTAAACCATTTCCACTTCACTTACACACTGTGCACCTCCTCCACAGAGCTGTCTCTCCAAGACCTGGGACAATGCATACCTGTTCAGGTAGAATAACGCTGTGACATTTGGACCAGTGAGGGCTGCACATCCATCTGAGCAGGTTTGTTATAGGGGCTGAGACTGTAGAATCACAGAATCATAGAATCGATTGGGTTGGAAAAGAACTCCGAGATCATCAAGTCCAACCCTTGGGCCAACTCCAGTCCCGTCACCAGATCATGGCACTCAGTGCCACGGCCAAGCTCACCTTAAAAACCTCCAGGGATGGGAAATCCACCCCCTCTCTGGGCAGCCCATTCCAATGCCTGAGCACTCTCTCTGCAAAGAATTTCTTTCTCATCTCCAACTTCAATTTCCCCTGGCAGAGCTTGAGCCCCCCGTGCCCCCTTGTCCTATTGCTGAGTGCCTGGGAGAAGAGACCAACCCCCACCTGGCC
Organism: Sakesphorus luctuosus; assembly: GCA_013396695.1. NCBI lineage: Eukaryota > Metazoa > Chordata > Aves > Passeriformes > Thamnophilidae > Sakesphorus > Sakesphorus luctuosus. The sequence goes on along the minus strand of VWZD01025248.1, from coordinate 754,544 downwards.
ACAACTTCCCTTCAGGGAGTTCCAGACAGTGCTGAGGTCACCTCTGAGCCTCCTCTTCTCCAGCACAAACACCCCCAGCTCCCTCAGTCTCTCCCCACAGCACTTGTGCTCCACTCCCTTCTCCAACCTCATTGCTCTTCTCTGGACCCGCTCAGAAGTGTTTCCCAATCGAGGTGGTCCCTTGAGCAAGACATAGTGTGAGTGCACCTGGTGTGGGCATGTCTATGAATGTTGGCTTTCTCTCCTTCCTTGCAGATGCCAACAGCCTCGGGAAGAGAAGACACAGGTAAGTCAGTATCATTGTGGGTCTCACCTCACCTATGCACCAATGTTCATCCCCATCCCAGTCAGACCCACTTGAGCTGCTCAGGTTAAACTGATGCCATGTTCTTTCTCCCCTGTCTCATGTACATATGATTTTAGTGGAGCAAAGCATTGCTGGACAATGGGTGTTTTGTTTTGAGACTCCGTGTGGCGGGAATTCTTTATGAACAATGCTGTGTTCGTGGCTGGAGGTGCATCACTGATTCAGTGAGTAACTTGGCACACACAGGGTGTCTCTGGTCACCCATCCATCCTCATAAATAGAGTCACATTGATGGTTTCTACTCATGAAGCTGCTGCAGTCTGATAGGTGTTTGCCTGTGCAGCGACCTGTGTTTCAGGGGAGGAGAACTGTAAAGTGAAGATGCTTTTGGGGTGACTTTTAGTCTGAGTGAACATCAGAGGCATTTTGCTCTGCATGTCAGGGCAAGAGCTCTGGGCTTTGGCCTTGACTTGAGCCAAATGTCAACAGGAGAGACCTCAACTCCCCAGTTTTAAACCTTCGTGTTTAAAAGGGACATTTCCAAAGACATTACCACCACAATGTCTGTTCATTTATTTTTTGAAAGGTGATGTTTGACCCTGATTTGTCCTGGGACAGGGATGAGGAGATGCAGAGTGAGCCCCCCTGCCACATCCCTGCTGAGGGACCTGGGCAGGTGTCTATGAAAGATGGTCTCCAGAGGTGACACCTCTGCAAGATGCACTGATTCCCGAGGAGGAAAGGCAGCTGTAGAAGGTTAAGTGGTGCCTACCCCATTCCCCTCTGAGCTCCAGTTCTCCATCACACTGTTCTGCTCCTTGGATGGTTGGTGAGAGGAATGAACTCTCCCTAATCCTTTTTGGGTATTTCCTGCCCCAATCTCCCCATGCACAGCAGCACCATGCCATGACCCCAAGTCCCACCACCACCCTGATGGCCAGCAGGAAGGTCCTGTCCATAGGGCATTTGTACGGAAAGAGTGCATCTTCTTTGCCTCCGATGCTGATGGCAGCCCATCTCCTTGTCCTCCCTCTGTCCCCATCAGCAATTAGAGGATGACATTACACCAGGCACAGGCAGGGAGAGGATGTGTTGGTGGCTCTTTGGCGTCAGGCAGTGACGAGGTGTTTTTGCAAAGTGCTCAGCGCGGTGATTTCTCTCTGCCTGCCTTGCCACCAAGGGCAGCCTTCTGCCTGGCATTGTTCTGCTTCCTAATCTCGGTCATGTGCTCTTTGGCATCCAGATTCACAGTCAGTGCTTTGATATTTATTCTGTGTCATTTGATCAGTGGGGTGGGGGCAGCTCTTTCCTTGCCCCCCTCCCCTTTTCTGCTCAGCAGCGTGGTGGCGAATAGGCTGGATACAAGGAACCAATCACAAAATTACTGCTGGGAGGAAAGGAGAAAAAAAACCCCCAAAGCCAGGGAGTAACCTATGCAGCTGTATTTTACTGAATGGATGTGGATACCTCTCTCTCCCAACAAAGCCCTGGGAGGGTCTGCAGGTGCCCCGTGGGTGCCACCCCACTCTCGGCTCCCCGCGAGCGATGCTCACACAGTTCACCCCATCCCTCGGACAAAAACTTTACTGCCATATCACAGGACATGATAATCTCCCGTATCCCGTCCCTGTAACCCAGAAGCCACCTCCCCCTAATATTTTACATATTCCCTAAATTCGTTTGCAAGGGGGCAGGAGAGGAGATAACGGTGGTGAGTTGAGCCGAGTGGGAACTGCTGACTGACAAAGTGTGTAGTGCAGTACGGGTGCTTTCTGGCTCTCTAATTATCCTTTTCCTTCTTGACTCCAGTATCACATGTAGCCATGTGTAGAATCATAAAATAATTATGCAGTGTACAAGCTTTCTGGGAGCATGTACCACTGTTTTCCTAATTCTTTATCGCTCCCATTGATCGTGGCGTGTGTGCATTGATCCAAGTCGGCCATCTGGTTGGGGAAGATAAGCGTGCGAGTGTCTTTGCATTGCACTGTCACTCAGGGAGGGGGGTACATTTTGGCTGTAGGGAATTACAGGGGCAGGATTAGCCCTCTTCCTAGGAGTAAACTGAATTTTAAATGCAGTGTTGCAGCTGCATGGACCATGTTGCTAACTTCTGGTTTTGCCCATAGACTGGGTTGATTTTATTATTATTATTATTATTATTATTATTATTATTATTATTATTATTATTATTATTATTATTATTGTTGTTGTTGTTGTTGTTGTTGTTGTTGTTGTTGTTGTTATTTTTATTATTGTTGTTATTGTTATTGTTACTGTTATTATCATCATCATCATCATTATCATCATTATTATCACCATCATTACTATTGTTGTTGTTGTTGTTATTATTATTGTTATTATTATTATTTCCTTCTCTTCCCTGCTCAGACTCTTTGGAGATAGAAATATGGTTTGCATTAAATGGAGGGGAGAAAAGGGAACAGGAGGGATGCCCTTCTCTGCACATACCAGACTTGTGAGTGAGTGGCTGCTGTGTTACAGGATTTCGAAATGGCAAAACCAGCTTTTAAATGCAGGCAAGGACCTGCAGGATTGAATGCATTTTGCAGTAAGATTCACTGGTCAAAAAAAAAAAAAAGGGGAAAAAAAGGATGAAGTTATCAGCCTATGACAGGAAATTAAAGAGTGGATATTAATCAGCTCTCTTAACTTCAGCTAATCAAGACAAATAACCCTAATCACGCATTATCGGGACATGTGTGTTTAATAATCAGCAACAAAACAATGGAGATTTTTTTGGTTTTTAAAATTTATTTTCTTTTCTCTTGCCTGCCAGCCTTTCCCCCTAACAATGGGCACATCCTGCAACTGCTTGGACTTAGCTGCAATGTTTTATGGCTATGGCTGGTGTGAGTGTGTGTTTGTGTGTGTGTGTGTGTGTGCACTCACACCCCTGGTCGTCCTTTTGTCAAATGTGATGGTGGCCATTGTTGTCTCATATTCTGCAAATGCATGGAAGGTGCCTCAAAAGCCTTTCCTCTAAAATTGAACAATTCTGTCAAAAAAGATTAGTTCTATTTTGTCTGCTGCTTGCTGACTATTCATGAATGTAAAGAGAGAGGGCTTGGGTGTCATACTAAGTTGCTAAGGTGGCTGGCTTTCGGCTATTGACTTGAGGATACCAAACCAGAGCCTACAAAAGAGCAGCCAGAAGGAGAGGAGAGAACTGGTCTGCCATGTGTTTCAGCTATACCTTCTTTAGCTGCCCATTTATTTCTTTTGTTGCCACAACTTTTATTGTCATACAGTTGAAAAAAATGTTAGACACAGGCTTCAGGCTGCACCAAGCAGAAAAAAGGATTAGCATATCACTAGGATCATCTTACACTGAACCAAATTCTTTTCAGGATGTATAATTAGTGAATACAGTCTCCCCCCCCTTCTTTTTTTTCTTTTTTTTTCTTTTTTTTTCTTTTTTTTTTAGGGAATGAGGGAGCCTATGGATAGAGAAAATTAGCTCAGATCTCTGGATAGGAAACAAGAAGAAAGGAAGGAAAATTTCCCTATAAGATCCCTATTTTCAGGGAGGGTTTTGCACAGGCTATTTCCTCATCTTTTTACCTCCTGCATCACATTTAAGAAGCCTTTTGCACACTCACAAAATGTGTGGGAGTAGCTTGTCAAGAATTTATTTTTATTTTGTACAATAATGTGTACAATCACCTTCCCCAAAGGGGACCAGGAGGAGCGAAATTGTTTCCAGAGCTGGCCCCAAACTTGAGCAGGTGGAGTTGGGCAGCTTTGCTGTGTCCCACTCTCTGACAAGGACCCACCAGAAGACACAGTCCTGGAGGATGTGTTACTTTTTTTTCTCCTCCTGTGTGCTCCCAGCTCCCTTCTGCCATCTGGGAGCCACACACTGCTCTGTGCAATCCCAACTGCTGTGTCTCCCAGTGCTTGGATCTGTAGGACTCAGTCACAAAACAGAGTCTGCCACCGAAGTAGAATAATCTGTATAAGCATTTTTAAAACAGGATGTGGCAATTAATGGTCTGGTTTTAATGAATATAGGCCGTTTTCAGTGATGACAGAAATAGGAGTGAACCAAACAGCAGGACTGTGGGATTAGCATGTTCCTTGTCTGTACAGAAACCTCCCAAATGCGGCTGATATTGATGGAAAACTCGTAGCCTTTGCTGGTTCTCACAACAATTCAACTCACAGGTGCTTGGCTCCAAAAATCTTTGATTCAAAACACATTTGCATCAGGGTGTGCTTGCAAAACACACCTTTGCGTTGCTCTACCTGGATTAAAAGTGTGTTTCTGTGTGAGAATCAGGGTAAAGAGGAGGCACTTGGCTTGCTGCACCCTTAGCAAATCTCCCGTGCACATCCCAGTCCACGCTGCCTCCAAAACTCAGCTGCACCTTTATCCCGACAGATCCCGGTGTTTCCTGCTCCCCTCAGAGTAAAATCCGAACGGAGAATTACCCTGGGAAGGAAGCAGAGCTGTTTTTTCAGCTCAACGGCTGGTAATTTCCCTGCGTTTAATCACGCCGCACATTTGACATCATTGCCTTTTCAAACTGTTCAAACCAATTGTTCCACCAAAGGAGCAATTGGACGTGAATATTCAGGAGCTGCTCCAGGGTGCTCGGTGGTAATTGGTCACATCACTCACATGGGCTCCTTCCCATTCTGATGAGAAGAGGGTAGAAATTTGCTTCACGCGGATACTTAAACACCCACACATAAAAATCTCATTTAGCACAACTGTTGTTTGTTGTTTTTTGCTTTGGTTTGGTTTTTTCCTGGAGGTTACTACAGCGGTGTGAACACTCAGTATTGGAGGGCACAGAAGGGAAAAAATGAAAGGAGAAGTCAATTTAAATGACGAATGTGGATGGCAAAAAATTGTTTGTCTCTTCACCCAGTTCGGTCGCTGCTGTTGGCCTGGCTGATAAACGCGATTTTTGTGGGTGGGATGTGTTGTTGGTTGGGGGTTGGAACTGGATGATCTTTAGGGTCCCTTCTAACTCAAACCATTCCATGATTCTGTGGTGCAATGCACCAGGTGAAAGGGAGGAGGTTTGGGTTTAGGTGAAAGGGAGAAGGTTTAGGTTTAGGTGAAAGGGAGAAGATTTAGGTTGAGGTGAAAGGGAGGAGGTTTAGGTTTAGGTGAAAGAGAGGAGGTTTAGGTTGAGGTGAAAAGGTGAAGGTTTAGGTGAAAGGGAGGATGTTCAGGTTTAGGGGAAAGGGAGGAGGTTTAGGTTGAGGTGAAAGGGAGAAGATTTAGGTTGAGGTGAAAGGGAGGAGGTTTAGGTTGAGGTGAAAGGGTGAAGGTTTACGTTGAGGTGAAAGGGAGGAGGTTTAGGTTGAGGTGAAAGGGTGAAGGTTTAGGTTGAGGTGAAAGGGAGGAGGTTTAGGTTGAGGTGAAAGGGTGAAGGTTTACGTTGAGGTGAAAGGGTGAAGGTTTAGGTTTAGGTGAAAGGGAGGAGGTTTAGGTTGAGGTGAAAGGGAGAAGGTTTAGGTTTAGGTGAAAGGGTGAAGGTTTAGGTTGAGGTGAAAGGGAGGAGGTTTAGGTTGAGGTGAAAGGGAGGAGGTTTAGGTTGAGGTGAAAGCGAGAAGGTTTAGGTTGAGGTGAAAGGGAGGAGGTTAGGTTGAGGTGAAAATCTCGACTGCAGCTGTACCAATGTTTTCATGGACCCAGAGCTTATACTGGGAGGTGGTTGTGGTAAACCTCATGTGAAGTTCAAGAGAATGATCATGGTGAGTGGACCTCAGGGTCTGTGTAACTCAGACACTGTGGGGCTAAGATAAAAACATTAATCAGCCAAGAAATATTTGAGGAGAAATTACCTGAATCATGCTGGTTGTTTTATGACTAAGGAGTCACATATATAGGTAGGCACCATGTGGATCTCCTTGACTTCAAAGAGGGAATTTTTGGTCAGGGATGTCTGTGGAGGGGAGCACCATGTAAAGGAAATGTGTCAAGCCTTGTGTCTTGTGATATTCTTCATATTAACATAGAACAACCTATAAAATTAAGAGGAGGGGTGACCTGAAAGCTGTTGTTTTTTTAGAGTGCAAAGTAGAAAGTGTGATGTTCCTTGTTCAGAAAAAAAATCACTCCTGATGGCCATTTTTTATTACGAAAGAGGAGAAAGCCCAGAATGGCAGGAGGAATCCAAGGGTGTTATTTTTAGAGACTAATCAAGGTTCTTGGGTGGCTACTCACTGTGAAGCAGTAGCTCATCTTACTCCACTCAGCTATCCTAATTCCTTCCCCTTCCAGTAAAGCCTAAGTGAAGCAGAAGAAAGAGTAAACAAAAACCAGACAAAATTCAGGATGCAACAGCAGACATTGAGATGTTTACAATCCACCTCCCGCAATTTTGCAATCACATTAAAAATGCACTTAGCTTGCAAATGACCCAATTTACAGATCCCTGGGCTTGGCTAATGGAAGAAGAGGAGAATGGTCACCTTGGGAGGTTTGGTCAGGGCTGGAGCTGAGGATCTACTGCTGGTGCTGGATCTGCCAGTGGGTGTGCCTCTCTGAAGCTTGCAGGATGTATTTTCGGTAAATAAATGCTGTTTAATAAGTATTCCATGTGCATTCTGTCATTAGCCTGGTGCTATAGAGCCGTGAGGACCCAACCTTGATTTATAAAGCTGTTAAAATGTTTGACCTTGTTTAAATAAAAGCCTCAAGGTTAATTACAACAAGCATTCTGGAGACATTCTCTCTGTTCCTGTGGCCCTGATGATTTAGAGGAGGAAAGGGTAATAAATTCTCCTCTTTTAAAAGAGGCTGCTGTGCAAAAGTGTAAGAGTTTTCTTTTCTGCCATTTTCATGTTTTACCACACTTTGATATGTGATATATTGAGTGATGATGAACTGCCTCTTCCTAGGGAGCACTAGAAATTTGATGGTTTTCCTTAAAGTACGATAAGCAGCCTGTGAGAATGGGGAAAAAAAAGGTTGTTGGGAATAAAGAGTTTGAGCTCTACTCCTGGATAGGATGTATCCATAATGAGGTAAACAAAGGCATTGTGGGTTGTGATTTTTTTTTCCTTATTGCACAGAAAACAAATTTCACAAAATAAGAACCAATTTAAGTTTCTTTTAAAAGAACTGGAAAATATTGAGGAAAGTTAATTGAAGCACATTCAAATTACAATAAACACATACAGGCACAATTATCTTCTTTTGACTAGTGTGTGGCTTAGAGATGTTTTTATCTTTTGTTTATTGCACTATTAAAAATATGGAGAGGCATCAAGAAAGGGTAGATAGCCACCATATGGACTTACATATTTTCTCTATTTATATTTAAATAACTATCCATGAGAAATTATGCACAAATCATGCAATAATTCCCAACTGAAATGACTGTTTAGAAAATAAAAATTCTGAGGCACAATATTCTTTTCATATTAAATTGCCCATTTTCTGTACACCGTGTCTGTTTGTACAATACCAAAAAAAAAAAAAAGAAATAAAAATAAAGCTGCATTACAGCCCAATACAATTTGTTCACAATGCTAATGAAGACGGATAGAGGACATTGTAATATACTGGAGTAATTCATAAGCAGTGTGGGAAAACAAGACAACCAGGCTCAGAAGGCATCATTTTTTGTTCCCATTTTGGGAGTGCATGGTGGTGATTTTAATAACCTGCTGGTTTGACAGATTTAATGACGCCGATTAACTTTCATTGCTCGATTCATGCCACGCTCACTTTTGGGGTGAATATTTGTGCCTGCAAAGTTTGAGGGGTTGGTTTGAGGCAACTGAAAAGAAGCTCCTACTGCCCCACAGAGAACTTGGCAAGGCTGCAAACCCCATGTTTGGGAAGCCACCTCAAGAGATGGGTTTCAAGCCTGTGTCTGTCTCGCTTTGCAGCAGAACCATTCCCCTTGTCCATGGGCAGAGGGTCCATCTGCCCACCAAAAAGCCCCTGGACCATTCAGATATATTATCTCCAGCTTCACATGCAGGCAGAACAAGATGCCTCTGATTGCACTTTCTGATTAACTGGGACTAAGCTGCGAACACTGAGATCATTTTCACTTCGGATAAAGCCCAGTGGAAGAAATACTTTTTTTTTGCAGCAAAATATCCAGCTTTAATTTATACCTGTCCCAAAAGGAAAACTGTGACATCTTCTGAATTTCTAAAATGGAAGTGAAAACTTACAAATCAGTCGATGTGTCCTTACACGCTCAGTACAAGTCAAATTTTTCTTGTCCGCCTCTCTGATAATTCTAATAAATTTAAGTTTCATAATTGATACCACATCTATTACCCAAGTTCTTGGATTAATAGGTTTTAATTAGGCATCTCTTTTTACCTCCTCTCTAATCAAAAAGGTGAAAAGGCATAAAGCTACACAGACCAAAACAAGCCCTTTCTCCTGTTAAGACACAGACCTGCAAGTGTGGGGATCACACTGAGAGGAACCATTGCAGGAGGGGCCTGAAAACTGCAGTGTGCCCTGAGAATGGTAACTTATAAATGTCTTGCTAAGCCAGATGTGACAGCTGTGCCTTCTTATTTTGGCTGGTCAGTCATGGGGACTCCTCTCCCAGTGCAGCCCTGCAGGCAACCTGGGACCTCCTCCCCATTAGGACATCCTGACCAGAGTTTTGCAGAATCAGGTCTTGCAAACTTATTTACTGTTGGCATTTTATTTGTAAACACAAGTGTAAATCTATATATAAATATATGTATGTATGTATGTATGTGTATATAGAATCATAGAATCATAGAATGGATTGGGTTGGAAAAGACCTCCGAGATCATCAAGTCCAGCCCTTGGGCCAACTCCAGTCTCTTTACCACATCATGGCACTCAGTGCCACGGCCAAGCTCACCTTAAAAACCTCCAGGGATGGGGAATCCACCCCCTCTCTGGGCAGCCCATTCCAATCCCTCAGCACTCTCTCTGGGAAGAATTTCTTTCTGCTCTCCAACTTCAATTTGCCCTGGCAGAGCTTGAGCCCGTGCCCCCTTGTCCTATTGCTGAGTGCCTGGGAGAAGAGACCAACCCCCACCTGGCCACAACTTCCCTTCAGGCACTTCCAGACAGTGCTGAGGTCACCTCTCAGCCTCCTCTTCTCCAGCACAAACACCCCCAGCTCCCTCAGCCTCTCCCCACAGCACTTGTGCTCCACTCCCTTCTCCAGCCTCGTTGCTCTTCTCTGGCCCCGCTCCAGCCCCTCAATCTCTTGCCTCAACTCAGGGGCCCACAACTCAACACAACACTCAAGGTGTGGCCTCCCCAAGGCAGAGTCCAAGGGAAGGCTCACTGCCCTGGGCCTGCTGGCCACGCTACTTTGGATCCAGGCCAGGAGCCCATTGGCCTTCTTGGCCACCTGGGCACACTCTTGGCTCCTGTTGAGCTTCCTGTCCCTCAGTCCCCCCAGGTCCCTTTCTGCCTGGCTGCTCTCCAGCCACTCTGTGCCCAGCCTGGAGCGCTGTATATGTATATGTATATGTATATATATATGTATATGTATAAAAATGTGTGTGTATATATATGTATATGTATATATGTATACATACATATATGTATATATGTGTGTCTATATGGCAGAATGTCCTGCTGTGGCTTTAAGGTGGTGATTTATTTATTTCTTCTGGAAGAAAGTCTCCCAAGAAATGTTCAGGTCTGTCAGAAATAAGCAAAACGATTCAGAGTCTTTGATCTGAGTTTTATGGCTTGTTTCTTTTTAAAATTTCATTAGATCCCCTCTTTGATGCTGCCTTGTAGACCGAAAGGCTTGGCTGCTGCATAAACTCCACTTTGATACCAAGGAGTATTTCTGGTTGGTATTTTGGGATTTATAAGGACCCTGTAGTACATTAAAACTACAGAAAAGAGCTTCCAGAACAGTAAAAACTGGAGTTCATGGAGTGCTGCTGTCACACTCTTCTGGCAAAACGTATTACAGTGCTGCTGATAAAGGTGTCTGCTCCATGCTAAACTCTTAGTTTTTATTCTTTTCTTGTGTTTGCAACTCTCATTCATCTAATTCATTCTCTGCCCCTCCATCTGTTCACATCAGTTTGAATAGGAAGTCAGGGAATAGTTGGAGTTGTAATTAAATTCCTGTATGAGGGGCTGAAAGGTGGGACAGCAGCACCACACAAGGACCTGGGACATGTTTTTTTGTGTCCCACCAGCCAACACCACACCCAGCATCCATCTCTTCCCACAGGTGTGGGTATATAGAACCACATCACTAAGAATTATACAGAAGGATCCATGGAAAAATGAAGTTCTGATCTCCCCCCTGTAGCTTGATACTGGTATCACCAGAGTTGTTCCCAATTTCCATCTGTAAAAAAGCCTCACAAACCTCCTTTCCTTCCCCATTTAATTAGCAGCTGACAACAGTGTCACTGTAACCATGGTGGTCTAAAGATTGAAACAAGTGTGGCATGAAGGAATAACACCACTTAATGGAGTGACTGATACCAGCCTTCATTTTAAAAAAACTTCCATGAAACACTGTAAGGTTTCTTTGAAAAAATAACACCTCAAAGGTCAAAAAATGTTTGGCTAAAGCCTTCTTTTTTTAAAAAAAAAAGTCTATTTTATATTACTAATTTTGGTTTAATTTCATTTAATCATTTGTTCATTTAATTTCATTTCATTTTACTTACATTCCAACAAGCCCCAAAATCTTCTGCTACAGAAAGGATTAAATGGGAAAATCATGTTTGAGTTGAAAACATGGGACCAGTCTCTACCAAAGTTGGAGACAAGAACTGCCAAATTGTAGCCCAAAGTCAACATACACAGTTCAACAAGGCCAAGTGCAGGTCCTGCCCTTTGGCCACCCCAAGCCCTGCAGCGCTCCAGGCTGGGCACAGAGTGGCTGGAGAGCAGCCAGGCAGAAAGGGACCTGGGGGGACTGAGGGACAGGAAGCTCAACAGGAGCCAAGAGTGTGGCCAGGTGGCCAAGAAGGCCAATGGGATCCTGGACTAGATCCAAAGTAGCGTGGCCAGCAGGCCCAGGGCAGTGAGCCTTCCCCTGGACTCTGCCTTGGGGAGGCCACACCTTGAGTGTTGTGTTGAGTTGTGGGCCCCTGAGTTGAGGCAAGAGCTTGAGGGGCTGGAGCGGGGCCAGAGAAGAGCAACGAGGCTGGAGAAGGGAGTGGAGCACAAGTGCTGTGGGGAGAGGCTGAGGGAGCTGGGGGTGTTTGTGCTGGAGAAGAGGAGGCTGAGAGGTGACCTCAGCACTGTCTGGAACTGCCTGAAGGGAAGTTGTGGCCAGGTGGGGGTTGGTCTCTTCTCCCAGGCACTCAGCAATAGGACAAGGGGGCACGGGCTCAAGCTCTGCCAGGGCAAATTGAAGTTGGAGAGCAGAAAGAAATTCTTCCCAGAGAGAGTGCTCAGGCATTGGAAGGGGCTGCCCAGAGAGGGGGTGGATTCCCCATCCCTGGAGGTTTTTAAGGTGAGCTTGGCCGTGGCACTGAGTGCCATGATCTGGTAAAGGGACTGGAGTTGGCCCAAGGGTTGGACTTGATGATCTCGGAGGTCTTTTCCAACTCAATCCATTCTATGATTCTGTGATTCTATGATACTAAAATAACCTCATGTTTTCATCTGCCCTCACTGGCAATGAATTTCAGAGGTGGGGAAGTGAATTGTGGACAGTCCAGAGCTGTGGCGAGTGAAGGGCCCTGCTGTGTTGGCATCTAATGCTGCATTCCTGGCACAACCAACTCTCCCACTCCATCTTTTTCTCCCTTCCTTCTCTTGCATTCCCTGATAACAATGATGGGGATTCCTCCTGGCACTGGTGGATGGAAGACAGTTTGGATGTAGCCTGAAGAAGTCAAAGTATGTGATATTTGGATGTGCAGCCGAAGAACATTCCATTACCTGCCTGTTCCTCACTCTTCCCCGCCCTGTTCTTCAGTTCGTCCTGCAAAGAACCCATGGAGAAAAAGATATGTCATAGCACACCAGGAACCCAGGTTGGCACTCATGGTCTGTCTGGCAGTGGAGCTCCAGTACCCACACTGATATGCTGAACCTTTTGCCTTGGATGATCTTTGGGTCAGGTGAGAAGGGAGATTATTTTGAGTCTCTCTCTTCACCTTTGCTTCTGTTTTTTCCACTGCTTTCTGGCAAGACAGCAGGAGGTACAATTTGTGGGGGAGATGGTGGAGTGGCACCTTCTGCTGCCCTCCTCCATGAGAAGGACCCAACAAAAGGGTCAGTAACATGTTGTCTTTCAGTTCTTTACGAGATGCACTCTGTGACTCACCTTGGGAAAAGCACATGGGAGGCAGATGGTGTTGGCATGGCGTGGGTGTTGGCATAGCATTGGTGTTGGCATGGCATTGGCGTTGGCATGGCATTGGCGTTGGCATGATATTGGTGTTGGCATGGTATTGGTGTTGGCATGGCATTGGCGTTGGCATGATATTGGTATTGGCATGGTATCGGTGTTGGCATGGCATTGGCGTTGGCATGGCATTGGCATGGCATTGGCGTTGGCATGACATTGGCGTTGGCATGGTATTGGTGTTGGCATGGCATTGGCATTGGCATGGCATTGGCGTTGGCATGGCATTGGCATTGGCATGGCATTGGCATGGCATTGGTGTTGGCATGGCATTGGCATCAGCATCATGAGTTTTCAGAGTTGTACTTTCCAAATAACTCCAGGTAAGAGGTTGCCCACATCCTCGTTCATGTTGCAGCCCCTGCCCTCACTGTGCCTGTGCTTCTTTCCCAGGGGAAGGGCATGAATTCAGGTGCCATCCAGGCACTGGGGTTCAAAGTGACCTTCCTTCAGCACTGCCCAGCAGAGCTTGTCACTGACAAACATGTTGGAGTGAGGAGCTCCAGCACCCACACACCATCCCCACCCTCATCCCTGTTGGCAGGATGCAACCTTTATGTATTTTTTTTAGCATTTTAGTTAGCAATTTCTTATTTAGCAATCATCATATACTTCTCTCCCCTAAGGTAAATTTTTTTATTTTCCATAGAATCATAAAGTCATAGAATGGTTTTGGTTGGAAGGGACCTTAAAGATCCCTCTGCAGTGGGGGGTCCATGAGATTGTTAGGGGAGGACCTGGGCACATTATTCCCTGACCAGAATTAAATCCAGGAATCTGCCCTGAAGGACATGGAGCACGATGTTGTTCTGTGTTTGGGCAGTGGCTTCTGAGGCAGTCAAAATAAATAAATATTACCAAGCCCTGGAATGACTCATCTGTGGGGAACACACCTGCAACACCCATCCCACAGCTGTAGGGCTGCAAAGGCAAATAAAACAGCTGTAACTCAAGCCTAGAGGGTGCTGGGGGCTCGGGGGAGGGAAGCCAGGCTTTCAAATCGCTGTAACCCAAGGAAGAAAATCGTCAGCCCATATGCCTTTCACAGCATTGGATGACAAAACTGTTTGTGGCTTAGCCATTGTTTAAAGGCCATTCCTCAAATTCCATGTTTACTGTCAGCAGGGTGAGTTGTGGACTCTGTGACTTTAGCTGTTAATGGGCCTAAACACTTCTGCCAACAGATTAAGCTTTGCTGAAACGTTAAGAAAATTGGCCCAAACAGAGATAGTGAGCATTCTTGTTTAGCTGTTGTTTCATTTGCATGAGAATCATTGTCTGCAGACAATAGCACTTCCATATCGCCCAAAGAGCGGGCAATTGGGTGAGACTCATTCAATTTTTGTTAAATGACAGAAATTGTGTGTGTGTTTGTTTGTTTGTTTGTTTCTAGAGAGAAAGAAAAATGCTCATTTTCAACTGGAAGGAGGAGCAGATCAGAAGTGAAATCCAACCCCCAATACCTCCAGCTCGTGATGGACTAGGAGCAAACAAGGTGGGATGACGCCAAAAGAAAACAAGGCTATTAAGTCGTAGGTGTGTTTAAAAACAATTGCTGCAAGTGGAAGAAGAGGAATAAACAAAATTAGTCTATTTGGGGAAGTTAAAGAATAAGTTCCCATTTATAAAATCAAGATGTGTTTGTGTTACAACTCGTGCTACTGGACTTGGCAGGTGATGGATATCCTTGTGTTGTTCCCATCACCCTAACTCCCAGGCTCACCGTTAAAAGAGGGTTAATTTGATGCTCAGATAGCATGTATTTTTTTCCATTTCCCCCTCTGTGGCTAAAAATAATAGCTTGGATCCTACAATTATTATTTGAATTACAGCAGCACCTGGAGTCACGAGCCAAGATTGCAGCCCCCTCGCAGGAGGCACTGACCAGGGAAATGGGGAGGGGATTCTCCAGCGAGCTCCTGGCCCACAGAGAAAGGAGCAATGGGGATAGACAGGGAGGTCTTGAGGCCACCATCAGGACTGGGACCTGGGGAAGAGAGCCCTGGCACATCTGGGACCCAGGTGAGTGTGTTTGGCCAGGTGTGACTGTGTGTTGGTGCAAGGAAGGATGAACCAGCTCAACACCTCAGTGGCTATTTCTGCCTTCACTGCTGATAGTGACACGGGATTTAATTTAAACACCATTCAACGTTTGCTTTCTGCAGGAGGTCCTGCTGTTTCCTTCATATATTTTTTTTCTCCTAGACTTGGTACTTTTGGCCATCACTGCCGTTCCTGGCAGTTACCTGTGGCTGCTTTAAATGCCACCGGATGCGAGGGGATGTTTGCATTTCCCCAATTACATTGTCTTTGAACGGTTCTAAACTTGACTTTGATTAAACACGCTAATAACAAGAGAGGCTCCTTTTTTTTCTTTCTCCTTTTTTTTTTTATGAATGTCACTTGCTTGCGTTGAAAAGACATGCTCTTAATACTCGCTTTTCATCTAAATCAAGAAAGCAACACTAAGCAAAAAAGTATTTAACTGTAGCATATAGGATTGTAAAGATGGTAATCAGGGACACTGGTAATTGAAGCTTTTGGGGGAGAACCTTTCTTCTGAATCCTTCAGTCTGTTTAATAGGATAAAATTAGCTTGAGTGGCTTGGTGTTTGAAGAGGTTATGATATAATTGGAGCTGCCTCCTGGGTTTGCTGCTGGACAAGGCGATCAGGTGGAGACATGGGAGGGCATGGGAACCTCTGAAGTAGAAGACTCAGCTTCTGCCATACTAATTAGCCTAAATTAGCTATGCCAGTTTTCTGCTTGCTTTTGAATTTCCCTGATAATGCTTTTATCAGGAGGGTAAGAAAGGGAATATGGAAACACGCACAAAGTTCACTGCAGAATGGCAAGAGCTGTGGCAATGCCGTGTAAGGCTCAGCCTTATTGCTGCAAGCTCCAGAAAAACAGGGAGGGGGGGAAAAAAAGACTGAATAGCATTAGGAAATAACAAATGGATATCAAGTACAACCCCTGGGGATTCAGAAAGTACTATGGCTTGCGCTCTTGAACACGAAAGTTTACAAAACATCTGTAAGAAATTGATTATCTCGAGGATTATACACATATTCTTTTGAGGGCACCCTCCTCCCCCCCAAAACCCAGCTTTGCTCTTGAGTGTTTAACCCAAGGTGAAAGGCGTGGTTCTCCTCAAGGCAGAGCCAGCTCAGGCGTCTTCCTTTGTGCTCCACCATCCACAAGGCCCGAGAGAGGTTATTTGTGTTTTCTTCGCTGCTGCCATTTTTTAATTTTCACTTCCGACCCCAATTAATCAACTTTAACCATGCAAAGAGATTTGTGGCACATTCAGTATAGCTTGCATAAATCTATTTTAATTGAAAATGTGCAAGGGGGAAAGAAAATAAGGAGGGGGTTTTTATGTTTTCTTTCTATCCTGGAGGGGATGGATCCTGTTGCCAGTGGATGAAACAGGTATGGAGAGGACTGTTTTAAAGGCATATTAGAATGTACTTGCACAGGTAAAATCAGCTTTGTCCCTGGGGAAGAGCTGAGGTTATGGGAAGATGCAGTTTTTTGCTTCCCAAGTAGTACCAGCCTTGGTTTGGAGAGAGGATTTTGGGCCCAGAATTGTCCATGACTCTCATTGCACGTACAGATATAGGACATTGCAGGAACAAGCCTCACATCAGCAATCTGCTCCCCCAGTCACCATCAGGGTCCACTGGCTCCAGGAGACCTCCAGTCACTGGATCAAAGTGTGGAATGAGGTCCTGGAAGATCTGCTGGCCAAGCTCAGTGTCAATGGTTCAGGAGGAGCTCCCAGGCAGGAGTTTTCTTGTTTCCCACAAGACATTCTTCCATCCAATGCCCTTGATTTCTCCCCATCAGGCTGTCCCACAGAAGTTTTGCAAAAACCTGTGTGAAATTAGGAGAGGATCTGAACCTCATTTAAAGAGCAGAGTTTGCAAGGCTCACCCAGCCCTTGTTTTGGTCATGGTTTTCCACCACATCTCCTGGGTCACATCAAAGGTTTTTGAACAGACTTGCATCAGCTCCACACTTAGAGCCATGGGGAGGGGAGTGGGGTAGGGAGCTGACCTGAGGGACTATAATGGACAGGGGGCCAGAGGACAATTTCTAATAAAATCAGAATTGTTTAAGTACATTCTGCATCTCAGCACAAGAAAACTGCCCTGTGGGCATTGTGCTGTTACTATTCATCACCTCCTGCTTTCCATGCAAAATCAATAGGGATATTAGGGTTTAAAAAGTCTGCTAAGCCATTTTATTGTATTTTAACTTATTTTTTCTGGAGGGGCAACTGTCTGAGCTTGCATTTCTAACAACTGCTTGAGACCTGGTTTGGAAGGACCCAGGAAAATGAGTTCGCTGCCTCCTTCATTCCCATGTACATGGGAATTGCTCTTTGGGTCCTCTCTTAGCAGAGGGGAACCTGGTTCTCAGTGAAAAATACAGTTCGGATTCTGGGGGGTTTTAGGGCAATAAATCATCCAGGGAAAGAGAATGAGTTGATTTCCCCTCTTCAGACTCCCACAACACTTGTCCTGGCTTTTTATCAGGTGCAAACACCTGAGCCCTGTAAGCCCTTCAGCTCTGGCACACACATTTTATACGTTCACTCGAGTGCCTGCACACAGACAAGTGTTCCAACAGCTTCATCCCCATCCCCTGGGCCCCAAGGCACAACACTGGGTATTACCTGTTCAGCTACTCCATGTGCTTCACTGAGGGCTGGAGCTTGCAAATGGTTCTTCCCAAGAACAGCATCACTCCTGTGACCGAGTCCTCCCCACACAGATCTTGCAGAGGTGCTTTTTTATCAGTCCACTCAGTCTCTTTACATTCACAGGGTTATCTTTTATGAGGCTTATTGGCTCCTCCAACTACAGAATAAAGACAGGGAAATTGTTTTTAAAATCTCCTCAGTCCAAAACCTGGATTTTGAAGCTTGCTGCCCTAAACTCTGCAAGGGAAGTATTCTCTTCTTTAGAAATATTACACCCAGATTAGAGTGTTAAGAGCTGAGAGGAGTAATTTTTAATTATAGAAATTAGAACTAGGAGCTCTTCTGGTTTGGTTTCTTCTGTCAGAGTTTCCTGTTTGGAGCACTATCCTCATTTGATAGAAATATTTAGCTGGTAGAAAAATGAAGCAACCTCTTGAATGACAGACAGCTGAAGAAGGGACTTCAAGCTGTTACCCTTGAAACCAGTGGTGAGTTTCCCCTTGACATCCCAGGGCACAGCATCCAGCACAGCCCAACTCCAGACATTTTTATTCTGCAGCCAGCAGTGGTTCCCGTTCAGAAAAGATAGACTGTTCCCCAGAGGGGATGAGCAGCATGGAAAAAGCCTTGCAGAGATTAAAGGCTGCACCAAAGCCCCACCAGAGCCAGTGTGAAGCTTCTCAGAGGTCCCAGCGAAGCAGGAGTCAATAGCCAGTGAGACCAGACTGACCACCCTGATGCAAATCTAGGGAAAAGTGGTTGAGCACAACTCAGTCTGACCCAGCCTTGCCTCTGTTTGTGCAGAGAACTTCTGCTCAGTTCATGGCACAAAAGGGTTTATCCTTTCAGGCCTTCCCTGCTCTTGCTCTTGTGCCCAGCAGAGACAAAGCTGCAGAGCATGAACCAGCTTTTCTGGAGAGCTTCCTTCTGCATGGGCAGTGCCTCCAGCTCCTCTGACAACAGAGACACTTCTGTGCTTCTTGCTTGTCCTTGCAATGACTCCTGCAAGCCAGACCTGCTTCTGTTCAGACCACACAACACACAATAAAACAAGAATCAGTTCAGCAGTTTTTGTTTACCCTTCACCTGAACCCAAAATACCCCTCAGACCTGCCTGATGTTTGATCTGCAGTGTCCCTTTGCCTGGGATGTCCCAAGGCTTGATGATCTCAGACGTATTTTCCAACCTAATTGATTCTGTGATAATGATGTGAAGTCAGGACTTTTTGGAAAAGAAAGGAAACAAAAATAAGAAGGAAAATATATATATATTTTTAAAAGGGTAAGTTAAAAAAATTCAAAAACATTTCTGGCTAAAGATACAAGCACTCATTGGTAGGGAGTGTTTGGACCTGTCCTCAGGCTGGAGCACAGTTGCGGAAGGGGAGAAGAGATGGGGTTCTGTTCGACAGGCACAGCAGGAGGAGGTGCCCCAGCTCCCACCCTCCTCCATCCTCCCAACATCCCACAAGGCAAAGCCATAGGAATGAAATTGTTTGGCACCTTCCACAAGGCATTTTCTGGCTCGTGACTCCCTCTCTCAGTGCCCCCAAGACCTGTGAGAGACAGAGGAGATGCCTGAGCCTGCTGCAGATTCCTTCCTGCCCCCTTCCAGGAGCAAGGAATTCCAAGCCCAGCGTGCTGAACCTGTTGGGTGGGTGGGGGGAAAAATCCCCTCTGCTTAAACCAGTCTCAGAGGGGAAGTGAAGCACAGCAGTCCCAGAGTGTGTGTGTGGGATCCAAGGAGCTCCCAGCTCGGCAGAGCCTGAGGAAGGGCTGTCTGAGCAATGAGAACCCCTCTCTGGCTCCATCAGAAAATATGGCAAACAAGTCATGTCTCTCAGAAGAGGAAAAATCTATTTCAGAGCTCTCTCTTCTTCTGTGTGGGTGCTTATCTCTGGTCACTGCTGTTCTCCATGTAGAGAAGTCTCTGTGGCGTGCATTTCTGAGAGGGCAAACTGTCTAAAATTAGCTGGTAGTTTAAAATAAGAGACTGCAGTTCTCCAGGGAGGGGCATTCATCCTCCAAAGGAAACTGTCAAGGATTGTTCAGGATTACTCTCCAGCTGTTCAGGACTGCTGCATCCTTTTAAATTATAATGTCAACATGTCACAAATAATATGGAATGACAATGTCTAATTTCTGTCCTGTGAGGAATGAACGGGAAGGAACATTGTGGCATATTAGATACATACCAGATTTAAGAGGCCAGGTAACCTTTCTAGGTGGCTGTAGAAGAAGAATTAGTCAAAACATTAATGCAAGTGCAATTTTCTAGCTAGCCTCTTAATCTGGAGGGGTTATATTATGAATTCCAGGCTACTGCTCTCCAGAAAAGATTGTGTTGTCTCTGGGGCCAAGGGATGTGACAACTTCTCCACTGATTAGATTCTTCACGTTGAGTAGCTGGGAGATTATTTCCCAAAAATACTTGCTACCAGCGTTGCTGGCTTTGAGGAAGGAATTTCAATGCCAAGTTGCATGAATTGCATTTGTGGAAGTGTTCCAGGCCAGGTTGGACAGTGCTTGAAGCAACCTGGACTGGTGGAAGGTGTCCCTGGCCATAGCAGGGGGTGGAATGAGATGGTCTTTAAGGTCCCTTCCAGCCCAAAGTGTTCCATGATTCTATTAATAGGGAAGAGGTCATAGTTATTACTGACCTTTACTCCCATGAGAAGCCCACAGTGAATATCCCCCCAAACCCCATGAAATGTCTAACCTGGCTAGATGAGCACACAAGCAATAACGAGATTATTTCAGTTCCTGGGCATCTTGCATCATGGACAAGTATATCTCATCCACATTTTAAAGTGGATCACCAAGAGGAGGAAGGTTTTTAACAGACACAGGTTTTACCTTTTTTTTTAGGTAGTTGTAGCTCTGAGAACTGGGGCAGACACTCTTTGGGTTATGAGGTGAGTTTCTGGGACTCAGCTGAAGAAAAATACCCCATGAAGTTGTGGTGATGTGATTGCTTCAATGAGAAACCCACAGCCAAAGCTTAAATATTCTCATAAGCTCTCAGGATGGCTGCCTATAAAACATAAACAATGCAATATGAACAAGAAGTGTCCCAAGGTACACATTTTAATGCTCAGATTCCATGCAGCACTGTATATTTTTCACATGAAGTTAAAGAAGTAAATGAAACAGAAAGAATCCAATATGTTTTACATTCCCTTGCAACCAGAAGCTGTTTTGATAAAACCTACAAATTATCCATATAGATATTAACTTTTTTTTTTTTGGTAAACTTAATTTGAATTTAGAAAGTCTCTAAATGATAATTGAATCACAAGTCTGGATTAGGATTCTAGCAGCAACACTTGACTTGGTCAAAATCACTGTTATGAAGAGATGCAATTTTTACAGAGTACTTCACATTGATTAAGTAATGTGCGAAAATGGAAAAAAAGCATTCGAATCTTAATCATAGTAATTTGCATGAAATAAAAGTCTCTGTCAAGGGAATGCACATTATAATAACTCCTGGGTGTTTTGGTTGCATCAGTGAGCAAAGAAGTTGTGTGCATTTTTTTTTTTGTCCTGATATGCAAGAATTTCCTCTATTTTTAGTGCACCTTTGATTATGTGAGAATTCAGAAATATGGTTTTGTAGTCAGTGAGAGACTGTGAGACAAACAGGTATTTTAAGAGCAGCCAGAGTTCACAGATGGTTGACAATGTGAATACCTGAATGAAGTACAGAACTATGAACAGTATGTTGCAAACACGCGAACTCAGCCTGCAGCTAATTGAGGCTCATTTGGTTTTGACCTGCATCAAACAATAGCACTAAATCAGAAAAGCAGATGCATTTTGGGAGCTGCTGAACTGAAGAACCTTATCAGGAGCCCAGTGGAGTCAGCAGAGACCTTCTCGCTGACTTCAGTCAATCAAGCCTTGGAAAGTTTGCGTTTATTTACACAGACTGGTCTGAGGCAGGAGGGGGTTTTGATGCAGCCCCTGCTCTGTTGCAGGCACATGTCACTGCTGGTGGCACTGTTATCTGTCACTGAAGCAGACCCAGGAGCTCAGGCACATTTCTCTGGGCCAGCGTGCCCATTGTGCAGCCTGTTTCATTTAAGAGAGTTGCTGTTTCAAAAATCAATGGGCATCAGCTGCTAATTACAGAAAATCTATGTCTTGTTCCTTCAGCAGGTGTTGCATTTTCCCCACTTCTTGCCAGGTAGCTCTGACAGGGATCTGTAGCCATAAGCCACCCCTAGACCCGTTTTTTACATCTTTGGGACTAGTGGAAAATGTCCCTGCCCATGTCAGGGCTTGGAATGGGATGGTCTTGAAGGTCCCTTCCAACCCAAAACATTCTGTGATTCTGTGATCCCTTCCAGTTCCCTCCAGGGTAGACTTTGCCACGTGAGATTTCTGATCAAAGGTTTTTGCCCAATAACATCTGATCCCACTCACTGACCTTAAGATTAATTTAATGTTGTATCTTCTGAAAATGTATGAAAATAGAGGGAAGATTTTTTTCAGTTATTTAAAACCACACCTTCAGTGTGGGGCCTCATTTGTCCCAGAAATGTGATTTTGTGGGTGAGAGGCATCTGTTCTAAATGAAAGTCCGAGAGTTGTGAACCCCTTCTCCACCTTCCATGATCATGAAGAAGGACAAGGGCTCATAGGCATTTGTGAACCATCAAATAACAGACCGTTTTACCTCCCTTAGGGTTTAGCACTTGCTCCAAGTGCTCCTGGACAGGGAACTGAGTTTTCTGGGCATGAGATTTTACCATTCTCGTTTTCTTTCATTTCTGCAAGTTGTGCTTATAATGGGGAACAGGTTCCAAGATCCCTTTGGAGGAGGGCCCCTTTTTTGAGTCATGCTGTATAAAATCCCTTGACACCTGCAGAAGTCACGGTGATATCACTGCCTTGTATCAGGAGGGATATTCAGTTATCCCCAGCCACAATATCATTTGGATAATTGCTTCTTGCAGGGGATCGAGGCAGGTGTGGGAGGAAAAAAGTAATGAACAACTAAGCTTGGAAAGGAAACGTAGGTTGAAGTTTATCTCTTGTTGCTGAAGCTGCCAGTTAAGCCAGGAGCAGGGAGGGGGTTTGTTTGGGATTTATTCTGGGGGAGAAAGGCCCTGCTGTCTTCAGAGTGAGATGAGATCAAGTTCTGCTTGCAATGCCTCTTACATGTTGTAGTTGCAGGCCAGGAGATTTTTTTTTACATCAAAATAAAGGAATGGATGGACCTGCACTTATAAGAGAGTTGGCATTCCTACAACAAGCATGTAGGTTGATAAGGATTTTCTTTATTCTTTTCAAAAATAACCTTTCCTGTGAAATGCAAGCTCAAGAACATTATCGGTTTCATAGAGAAATCACATGAAAGGCTGCATTACAATAATGAAGAAAAGAGATTCTGAGACGAGAGCAGCAGCAAAGGTACTCGGTGCCTCCTTGGCTTGAGCTGCTCCTTCTCCACACAGCTGAGCTTTTCAAACCTTGGATTTTGGCAAAATCCCACTCAAGGGGGAAAGTTGGTGCACACAAACCACCCACCAGGTGTGATACTGGGATCCCATTCTGCTTCCCCCAGGAAGTATCCAATGTGTGGGGGTAGTCTGAATGTGTGGGGGATGTGGTGTAAGAATGGGGGTATTTCAGTTTATAAACTGAAAGGAATGATAATATGCCACCCTGTGGTTCTCCTAATTGAAGAGTGTGCCCCCTATCAGATGGCATTAATGGGGTGACAGCCATGGGCTCATCCCTAGTCCTGCAAATGCAGCCTTGGTGTATGTAGTAGTTTTGGCTCCAGTCAGCATAGGTCCCCATTTAAGCCTCAGTTTTCAGCAGGCCTCAAAGGACGTGACGCAGATTAGAGGGGACAGGTATCATCTGACTTGAGCAGCCAAAGAGGTATTTCATATCATCTGACATCATTAGGAAGCGTCAAGGAGTATAACAAGCCAGGGGGGAGGAGTTTCTGCCTTTTCGGTCCATGTTTGAGACCAGGAGGGTTCCTACTCCCTGACTGCTGATATCAGGCCCTGCTGCTGCTGGTCTGTGTGGCTGTTTACCTGGGGAAGTGAGCATATTCCTGTTCATTCCTTTTTCCCTCTTGCTGGGAGGTTTCCTTTGGGGAGGAGGTTTGGTTGGTTCAGAATTCTGCTTGTTCGCTGGGGCGACCTCGGTGAGCCTGTTGTTTCCTGTCACTATGTGCTATTTCATAGTTGGTGTTAAGCTTTCCACTTCTCTATATAAATGTAAGAACTTCACCATGTCCAAAGCCTCATTTCTGTTTTTTTCCCTCACTCTCCTTCTCTGGGAATGGACCTTTTGACTGGGTACCAGGCAGTTGGCATTTCGCCAGCTTAAACTGTAACAGTGTAACGAAGAGAAGTCAAACCTACCACTCTCACAAACCATCCTATGGAAAAGGGAAGAAGAAACTCATAAGAAATAATCCTATTAATTAATGCCCAAATCCTGGTCCCTGTGCACAGCCTGTGGAAACTGTGTGTGCGAGGGAGAGGAGGCAGCAGAAGGGAAGGGCACACAACCCTCCTCCTCCTCCTTGGCTGGAACAGCATTCCCACCTTCCAGGCTGCTGCCTCTGTCCTTTCTGGTGTATTTCCAGCAGCTCCCACCAAGTGCCACCCAGCTCAGAGCTTCCTGGCCAGCCCCAGGTTGTCCTTACAGAACCATGGTCAGGAGCACAGAAGAAATCATGGGGAGAAAACAGTGTTTTCTCTTCCCAAGGCAGTGATGAAGATCTTTCATGTGTCCTTACAGAGAGGGTCACCTATACTGGATACTTTTCCACTCTTACACACTCATTTTTCATTAAGAACAGTGCTGAGTTAACAGGAGCACTGAGGATGTGTCCAAGGAGTTTGTGGAGGGCTTTTAAGAGCAGGTTTGTCAGGAGTAGTCATCTAGCCCCTAATCCTGCCTTCAGCCAGGGGATGGATGAGGTGGTCTCATGAAATCCTCCTGGTCCTTCATCCTGGTGTCCTCTGGCTTTGGACAGTGAGTGAAGTCCTTCCACTAAAAACTACAAAAAAGAGCCTGTGGTTAATGTTTTGATGGCCCCTGGGATTGCTGCTATCTTAGAGGTGTATTTTTTGAGGATATATTTCAAGGGAGGATCCAGATGCACCAAGTCAGGAACTGTGGACCACAAATACTTGGATGCCT
Source organism: Sakesphorus luctuosus (assembly GCA_013396695.1). Classification (NCBI taxonomy): domain Eukaryota; kingdom Metazoa; phylum Chordata; class Aves; order Passeriformes; family Thamnophilidae; genus Sakesphorus; species Sakesphorus luctuosus. Next base: position 730,012 of record VWZD01025248.1, on the reverse strand, counting down.
GAAAAGGTCTTTGATTACCAGAGGAAACTGGTAGTGCCTGGAGAAGGAACAATTCCAGCTTTGCAGCACCCAAATAGAATCCTGGGACTTAGAGGCCCAGGAGAAATATGTTAAACTGGCTAAGATTCCTTCTTCAACTGCACTCCAAAGCATGAGGAGTGGGTGATGCTTTCTAAGTGGGTCTGGAATTGATGTCTTCTGGTGGATCATCAAAACTCATCTCTGACTCCAGGTACAAGTCTCATTTCCAAAACCAATGCTGTCCCACACCTTTTCCCTCCTACACCTCCAGTTTAAAAATCTGTGGCCTATTTTCAACCAAACTGATAGACTGGCACTCAGCTCTTCTAAATATTGTGCAAATTGCCAGCTGGGAATGTCCATGTTGAACTCATGGAGAACTGAAAGGGAAGCTTCAGCACAAAAGATATGTTGGGAAGGGACTGGGGACTTAGGGCATCAATCTGTAGGAATCCAAATCTGTAGCAATCCCATTTTATTTATTCCCAAGCTATGAAAAGAGCTTCTTTGAGTGGTTTTCCTTTAATTTCAGAGGATTTCCACAAGTCCTACTTTGTTTGCAGCTCAGACCATGCACTGAAAAGTCTCTATTCCCATCTCTAAAGTGCTGCCCTGTTAAGGAAGTGTGTAAGTGCAGCAGTAGCCAATATTGGTAATAATTGAGATGAGCTCAGTTGGTTAAAACTTGGTTGTAATAATGCCAAGGGGTCATGTATTCAATCCCCTGTGTGGGCCATTGACTTAAGAGTTGGACTCGATGATCCTTGTGGGTCCCTTCCAACTGAGAATAGTCTGTGATTCTGTAAAGATTAATTAAGTTACCCAGAGAGTTTAAAGTCAGCTGTGAGAGCAGCTGCCCTTGCATGGACATACACATGGGGAGCAATACTTGGCCATGGCATAAAAAGCAGCAAAGCCAGACAGTGCCAGGTGATATTTGGCTTCTCAGCATATATTTAAGAGAGATGCACTTCTCATTCCAAGGAGCCAGCTTTCTTTTTGAACTCCATTTTCCACAGATTCTTTCCTTTGATAAACCAGGAATCCAAGGCAGATCCCTGGAGAATTGCTTGAATCTTGGATCCTCAAGCCAGTTCAAGCTGTAGCATGCCACAAGGGCAGTGCTATCCCTACAGGGCTTTTAGCAGCATTCCTTCTAACCTTGTTTGAGCAGCTTTGATTTTAAGGGATGCAGTAACTGGTATTAAGATATTCTGAACCATCATTAGCTCTATTTACTGAGCCTTTTAGATGTGTGAATTACTGCAAACATCTGGAATGAACAGGTGGAATTCAACTGCACTTACTGTATAGTTCTATTTTAATGGTGTTTGACTTCTCTTTTAACTGAGAAATGATTTTTCCTGGAGACCCAAATGTTACTACAGGCATATCTGAATTTAATTTAATTGGCAATGAGTTAAAAATTATTATTTCACAGGAATTTTTGATGTTAACTAATGAGGCATCATATTCCATACATATTCCTGCCATTTCAGCCAGCTTCTCTGAGGAAGCGCAGGCCATGCAGTAGCATCATCCCTGTGGCAGATTGTCCTAGAAACCTCTGACTTTGGTGGTGAGCAGGTTGGGGGCAGGGTGTGGTGGAGTGTGGTGTAATGGTGGGGAGGGAGATCATAGAATCATAGAGTCAGTTGGGTTGGAAAAGACCTCCGAGATCATCAAGTCCAACCCTTGGGCCAACTCCACTCCCTTTACCAGATCATGGCACTCAGTGCCACGGCCAAGCTCAGTCTGAAAACCTCCAGGGATGGGGAATCCACCCCCTCTCTGGGCAGCCCATTCCAATGCCTGAGCACTCTCTCTGCAAAGAATGTTTTTCTGCTCTCCAACTTCAATTTCCCCTGGCAGAGCTTGAGCCCCCCGTGCCCCCTTGTCCTATTGCTGAGTGCCTGGGAGAAGAGACCAACCCCCACCTGGCTTGATATGACATCAAGAAAATCATCAGTGCCCATACATCCCCATGTGATGCCTATTCCCCACCACCACCTCCTCCCCACGGATATGGGAATGTTGGGATAAAGGAGAAGGAGGGCAGACATCCCACTGGTGTTTATAACACCCCCATGTAAAATTACACTTAAATGTGTAGCACATCTGATGAAGCAGCTGGGAGGATTCTGTCCATCACGGAATGTCACACACGATCTCTGGGAATCCTTTTCCCCTCTTTGCAAAGTGTCCCTGCTAATACCAACCCCTCCAAGGTGATTAATTCATCCTTGTAAGCTGCCTTCTGATCTTCAGGAGATACAAAGTATTAATTGCTGATGTGATAACAACAAGTCAGGATGCAAGGGGAAATGCACAGATCTCTGCACCTGTTTGCTTTGCTGCATTTCCACTCTTCAACTAAAACCTCCCATATGTGCTGGAGAAAGTACTGATTTTATTGCTAGACTACCCTTCACAGTAACTTCTTTCCTTTAGTAGAAACAATTATTTCTTGTGCATATTTTGTATCCTTATAATCGATTTTTAATTAAATAGCAAGTTTTGCCATTACCTTCACTGTGACTTTATTTAGTTTGTGATGGTAGATTCTTAAAATGGACTTTTCTTTTGCCACCCCTGCATTCATATCTCAGTTGCTATTTCTGGCATCAAGGCAATACCAGCCCCAGTTTGCAGTCCCAGTTTGCTCCTCACTCCACCCCAAGGATGGAGCTGGAATGCCCCACATGGAGGTATCCAAGGAACTCATTGATCTTCAGAGATAGGTCCTGCTCAGTTCATCCTTGACCTCTACAGCCTCAAGTACCTCTCACATGTAGTGAATATTGAATTATTTAGACAAAATAAATGGTGTTTCTAGGCTGAGTTGGGAGGCCATAGTTTGGCCATCAACATGCTCAGCTGGTCATGGAGACCCAGATTTGTGTCTTTCTGATGGGTGTTTGGGCCTGGCCCTCCTCAGCTTTAACAGCGAGGGACAGTTGTCTCATGGGCACCTTCTGAAGGTCTCGGTTTCTCTCCAGAGCAAACCAGAAAAATCATTACATTCATCAAAACATTAAAAAATTCAAATGTGAGAGGAAGGTGTGGAGCCTGAGCTCGGTGTGCTGATGCCGTTCAAGGATGGAGCCGGGCGCTTCTTTGGCTGCCCCGAGCGGGTCGGGTGTCGCTCCTTTCCCACGCTGCATCCCCAGCGGGCCCCCCCCGGCACCCACCCCCGCTCCCACCCACCCATCAGCCTGGGCTGGGCGCTATTTGTGTGTTTGCACAAGAAAAGGTGAGCAATTACTAAGCCACACCCCCGCACGCAGCTTCTCATGCCTCTAAAGTTTCTAAACCTCCAGCTATCAGGTTCCCCAGATCGCTGCCCAGCAGGGAGGTGTTGCATGAGCCATGGGGGTTTTGCTCCCGTCATGGCACAGCTGGGCTGCTCTGCGCTACTTTTTGGCTGTCGTGATATTCTTACTTCTCTTTTCAATTTCTATCCTAGTTTTAAAAGAATATTTCTGTTTTAAAGAATATCTGTGTTTTTAAAGTCATTAACTATGGTGCTTTTTGCCTGCCTGTTAAGTTCAATGGAATCTTCTTTCTTTCTTTCTTTTTCTTTCTTTCTTTCTTTCTTTCTTTCTTTCTTTCTTTCTTTCTTTCTTTCTTTCTTTCTTTCTTTCTCTCTTTCTTTCTCTCTTTCTTTCTCTCTTTTTCTCTCTTTCTTTCTTTCTCTCTTTCTCTCTTTCTCTCTTTCTCTCTTTCTCTCTTTTTCTTTCTTTCTTTCTTTCTTTCTTTCTTTCTTTCTTTCTTTCTTTCTCTCTTTCTTTCTCTCTTTCTTTCTCTCTTTCTTTCTTTCTCTCTTTCTTTCTTTCTCTCTTTCTTTCTCTCTTTCTCTCTTTTTCTTTCTTTCTTTCTTTCTTTCTTTCTTTCTTTCTTTCTTTCTCTCTTTCTTTCTCTCTTTCTTTCTCTCTTTCTTTCTCTCTTTCTTTCT
>VWZD01025248.1:721806-725720 GCA_013396695.1 Sakesphorus luctuosus | reverse complement strand
CATCCTTCCTTCCTTCCTTCCTTCCTTCCTTCCTTCCTTCCTTCCTTCCTTTCCTTCCCTCCTTCCTTCCCTCCTTCCTCCTTTATATTCAGCCCTGTTTTGCTGTTCAATGCAGACAGCCTGTTTCCCCCTCCCAGCAGCTGCCACCTGCCTTTCCATCTCCGAGCCCAGCAGTGCTGCTGCTCCAAGACTCAGCTGGTTGGACCCGTATAGGCAGCAAACATTTACATTCAGCATGTCTAACATCATCTGGGACTTAAACCCAGGACGTTGGTGATGCATAGAGATAGATATTTAGTCACATCAAAGCTATTTGCTAATTGCAGACACTTCATTCTTGTTTAATGTTTCATGTGCAAGATTAGTTGGTTGATTTAATTGGTTCGGCAAAACTTATGTTTTAAGGCAAAACATTAGTTAAGACATAATGTATTCCCTTATGGAAAATTCCCATAAAACTGGATACATCAGAAGTCAGTCTGTGCTCTGTACTTCTGGTTTTGGTTCTCTAGTCAGTCTGCCTACAGAAGTGAAGAGAAAACCACAGTTTTAATTGGAAATTCTCGCATTTAGTAGCAATCCAGAAAGGTATTAAATCTTGTAGGACTGTTATAGACAACAAATATATAGGGCAGGGTTATAAGTGTCATCTACAGTCTGTTTTAGTTGGATTTGTATTATACTAATGTGTTTGTAATACATGAATGGGTTTGAAATTGAAATTGATACATAAAAGATGGAAAGGGGTGCAATGCATATAGTTCATATAAAGTCTATGTCCAGGACTGCATGTCAACATGAATATATAGGATTTATGTGCACATGTACCTGTTCATACCTGTGTCTGTGTGACACATGTAATGTGAACATTTACACTCTGTGTGTGCCTGTGTATTCCTGTATTTATGTTAACTTACAACCTAAAACCTCCTAGTTCAGTACAGATTGCACAGCAGATTCATTCAGACTCAGCATTTCACCAGAAAACACCCCAGATCTTTGCCAAGCTTTCCAGCCTCCAGGGAAGAGCCAAATTTCAGATCCTGCTCCCACATGAGCGAGAACAAATAATTTGATCCCAACACAGGACTCAAACCTGAGCATTGGAACACACAGCTGAACTGCCCTAAAACTGGGGATTTCCTTTGTGCATTTTTCTCCTGAAAAGCTTCAGGAGGTTTGGAACTCACTTTGCTGCTATAGGAACACTTTTGAAGCCCAAACCCACTGTATGTTTGCATGTCTATATATGAATATTAAAATGTTGAGTACATGGACCACCAAAAGTTTGTTTAGCTTGAAGTTAGAGATTTGTTTTGCTTAGAATTGAGTCTCTTGATATTTGGCTGATCTCTTTGTACTGGCTTTTATCTTAATTGCTTTTTAAACGATAATTATGGTGCCACATCCACATGGCTGTAACACCACTGTAGTTTAAGTTGAGCTTGTTGCCATTGCAACTTCTATTTTAAGTGCTCGGTTGTTTGGGGGTTTTTTAATTTTTTTTTTTAATTCAGATATAAAATTTACATACTGCAGCCATGCAACTTAGCAAACAAAGTCTGAGTCAGAGAGACAATCCTTTTTTTTTTTTTAATAATAATAATTGAGGAAATAAAACAGTTCGCTGAATATTAAAAGAGAGGGAAAAAAAATAATTAAATCGGTTCTTTCCAAAGTAGTAATTATAAAAGAGGGGATATGCTCTATTTAAATCTCCAGCTGAAATTTTGCATGCCATTACCCCATAAATAGAGACTCACACGTTCGAGCATTTTAATGTGTATATACCAAAGCCATATTGACACTGCAGACTATCATTACTCCTTAAGGAAATGTCATGGGCTTTCCTTTCTTGTTTGCACGAGCTGTGAATTTATAATTCTTTCAGCCAGTTGGTTTTAATAAGGTATCGCTCAGTTATTCACATTTAAACTGTTCTCTAAGTACCTATTTAAAGACTAAACCACATCAATCCATTAGGTAAGTAACACAGCCCAGCTTTTAAGAAGTCCACGTAGGGCTCTTAGCACGGTGTCCTACCAACCTTAATCCCCCTCCCTGCAGCAACATTTCTGCTTTTTCTTATTTTGGGAGAAAGAAAAACGAGAGCCACTCTTTTGTAGCACCCCTTTCTCCACACAAACATGGGCAAATAATATCAGGGCTGTGTCTAAGGTGGGTGAAAAAGGGAGGCAGTGCCTGTCACCTGCCCACTCCCACTGCTGTTAGTGCCACTAGTGCACAAAACACACAATTTCTGCAGAACTCTGGGGTGAATTAAGATTTATCCATCCATAGGGCTCGGGGATGGGTCCTTACACCTTACCATGTGAGAATAATGCCATATAATGCAAAACTAGATCCTTTACATACAAGCACACTTAATGCTGTATTCTCTGAGTGCTCCTCTCCCAGTTTTATTGAAAAAGGGGGATCTGTTTGGCTCATGCCATGTTAGGGACCAGATCGTTTATAAGCACACAAAAGCTACTCCTATTTTCAGTCTTCTCACTGCACTGATTTTAGGTCATTTTATGACATCCAAAGGCTACAGGTAAACTGCCTGATAGAGATTTTATTTTTATTTTTTTGCTTAAACCACGTGAAAAACGGAATAACAACAAACATCCCAGGACGCAGAAGTGGAGGCGACAACTCTTGTTGCTCCCAATCTGCTCAGAGCAAGACGGGAACAAATTCCCCATTGCTCTGCTTTCCCTCCACCAGAAAATCCCTCTCAGCAGCTGTTTACTCCCCCAGCCATTATTTTCTGTCCCTTTTCTGTGTAAACAATGTGAAGGGGAAAGGTGCCTTTCCTGGAAATGCTGGGAAAACCCTCTCCCGACCCTCCAGAACTGGAGACACTTTCCCCAACTCCTCGCCAGCAGATGACCAAGACCTGAAACCTTCCCAACAACGTATTCCAAGGGCTGCTGTCGCTCCATAACTCTCCCAGCCATTTCCAACCCCGTGATATTTCCCCCCAACAAGCACCTCCTTTGTGCTCCGTTCAAGGTTTTTCTGAAGTGAGACAATCTTTGCCGTTTTTTTGTCTCCTGTCTGCATCAAAGTTAGGACTTTGTTAGGGATTCGTGCTATCGGCATCTGTTACCTCTTTTTCTCAGGGGCTAAGGAGGAGGCTGCTGTAAGGCTGAAAAAGGCTCTCATTCAGCCTGCAATTGCTTCTCTTTGCTTTCCTGTCACACTGTCAACCTCAATCAGAAGGCAATGAAAGTGATACAGAAGCAAAGCTTTGCTGCCTCCTCCTAGAACAAAGAGCGTCCCATAGCCTAGTACAGATTTCACATCCAATTTAACTCTTTGGAAAAGGATTTCAGGAAATACATAGTCAAGAGTTGAAAAAATGGAGTTGGGTCTACTATAAAGGCTAAAAGTATTATCCTGGCTTAGATAAGCTACAAAGATAGGTTGATACTATTTTCTAGCATAAACCACATTAGCTGGCATTACACATTGAGCTTTCTTTACTCGTTAAGTTGCAAGGAGATTTGAGAGGAATTTAGCAGCTACATAAAATGACTCTTTCATGATTCTAGCTTTAACAGTCATTTTAGTTGTACAAGGTGCATGAATAGCAAGGACCTAAATCATGTTGTTTAACAAATCTGGTATTAGAGGGTTAGTCTCAGTTTACTTATTAAGAATTTAGTTGAGTAAAGGATTTTAGGACTCAGTTCTTTGTGTGGATGACAATGAAACAGGCCAGTACTTGTATTTTTGGGAACCTAAATCAGCTACACATGTTTGAACTATGCTTTTGGGCCTATAATTGCTCTTTTGCCTGGAGAATATTTTTCTGTTTGGATTCACACTAAAAAATAAGGCTCGTTGGGCAGGTTGTGGAGTAACGAGGTATTTCTCTGGGTTATCTCAAGGCAATATTTCTCAAA
>VWZD01025248.1:696806-719306 GCA_013396695.1 Sakesphorus luctuosus | reverse complement strand
CCCCGAAGAACCAGGCAGAAATTTAGGCCCACAATCCCACCATCAGAGATTAAAAAAAAAAAAAGAAAACCACACTGAGAAATGCTGTTTTATAACTGCCTCAATGGAAAAAAAATCCCCATGAGGATTTATTTTGACTAACAGTGCTGAGCTGTATCCCTGTGAGACTGTGGGTCTTACTCAGCAGAGCTCGTGGTGAAGTTGGGGGGGAATCTGTGCTGACAACCTGACCCATCCATCCACATTTAAATGGTACAGAAATAATTTCATTTTTCCTACCCTGGAAACATGCAGCCTACCTGCTTCCTACTGGGTTTTAAATGGATTCTTCCAAAAAGCATGCATAAAGTCTTCTGTAATACTCCAAGACTAAAATTCTTCCCCCCAAAACTGCCTTCAAGTCTTCATGTCTTCAGTCACAGAATCATAAAGATTATTGTGAAACCAAACAATTTATTACCCCTGTGGATTCATTTCCAGGAGCCTCTTCTGCCATTGAACCCAAAATTTTGGTTTTTATTTCAGTTGCCTGATGCAGGAGAGAAAATGAAGGTTTGGTACCAAAGTATTGAGTTTTCTCAACAGATTCTTATGGCGTATTTGTAATTGATATAGTACATTGTAATTGATTTTAACTCCAGCACTGACAGCCCTCCTTCCCTCATGGCAGAGGCAGTGGGTCACAGGGGGAACCTCTGCCACACTGGGCAGCTCCTTTCATTCCCTCCAAAAGGCTAAGAAAGATGGAATGGGCAGAAAAATATTCAAGTGCTCTCAATGCACCTTCATGGCATGTCCATGTCCAGCACATTCACAGTATTTACTGCCTATTTTCAGTAAAGGGAATATATTTCGGATACACCTCCCTCTAACAGGTATCTCCTGGTTATGCAGGTTAGAAACTCAAATTCCACCCATCCTACATAACTTCCCCCTTTTCACACAGAGGTATGACCCCACTTGTGATGAGAAATGCAAAGTTTTCAGCTCTCAGCTGATTAATTACTGTCTCACAGCTTCTCTGTGCAAGTGGAATACCATTTGAAGCAGCTGGGGGTGAGTTTTTTTGCTCTGTGCTAGATGCATAAAATGTATGTTTTTTAATCTATAGCTCAAGTAGTCAACTGCTTGAAAAAAGTGTCACTGACAGTTGTGGGGTTTATGCAAGTGCCAGCATTAAACAGCATTATTTAAATTTGCTTCTAAATACTTGTTTGATAAGTAGGGATATGTATGATTTATTCATCTCACAATTTACTGAAGCATGTTAGCTGGTTTTTATTTTCCTAATTTATACCCTACTGTCACTCTGTTTTTATATACGTTAGTTTAAAAAGATTTGCCCAACGTAAATAAGAACAATTACAGAATTACAGAGCAGGATTACTTCTGAAGGGGGAAAAAAAAATAACCATGGCTTGTATTCTCAGTGGCTATTCTATTTGACTTCATCATTAAGAAAAGTATTCAGAGCATCTAAAGGGTGAAGAGTGGAGGAGTGTGTTTTCTTTTCGATATGATAGCTGCATTCAAGTTATTCTTCCCTCCACAATAGATTTTACCTAGCTTTATCTTCATAGGAAGCTGCTTTCAGTTGAAAAGCAGGAGTGAATAGGAGTGTCATGACATAGGATTAACAGTACAACCGGATAGTAAATCAAATGTTTGAGATGAAAAAATGTAGAATGTGACATGCATCGGGAGAGTGAACCGGCAGCGCTTCGGCGAGACGAGGGAGCAGATAATGTGTGATTATCCGCCGAGGTCCTCGAGACCTGGACTTTAATTCAACTTCCAGAGACACACAGCCCATTTTAACCAGTCAATCTCTGCTATGAATCTAATCACAAGGTAAAACATTCCCGGGAACTGCCTTACGGAGCGCTAATTACAGATGAAACCAGCCTGAGCCTTGGGGAAAAAAGGCATAAAGAAGGAAAGGCACAGTGGTTTTCCAGCTCAGGGCTGGCAGTGCAACTAAGGAGAGATCCAACAAGTGCCAGAACTAAAGAGCAAAATTAAGATTTGAAGTCTGGTTTATTTTATTATTTGACAAAATCTCAGTAGCTCTATGATGAGCTCTGATCAACAGCATCTAAACCACATATTGCCATCAGATCCTTCTGACCATCCCAGTAACCCACCCACACCAACAGAAATGCACTTGGTCTTGCTGTAGCACTTAAAGGCATTTGCAACTCTCCACTTGCTGTTGAAATTCACTGTAGAGACCAACCTGCAATAATACTTTTAACAGGCTCTAATCTCTCTGGTTTCAGTTTGAGACCAAGAGGCATTTCATATCATCAGCACTGGATTTATATTGTATGCTTAGAAAACAGAAATGGATTTCCAGGGGGTTTAATTTATCAATATCTAGTCTTTCTGAGAAACATTAGTTTGCATAGGAAAAGGGGTTAAAAGAAGGTTTAAATGATGTGTCTAATATTTCCTGAAAACTTTGTACGAAAATATTCTATGCCACAAAACCCCATTAAATATGCAAACTTTAATATACATTCCTCAGTAACAAATGTACAGTTAGATAACACATAAAGAATTATGAATGACTAATTATATTTTGCATATTTACAGCAAAGACAATTAGCAAATAGCTTTTATATGCAAAATAAATGAAAAAGTAATTAAGATGCACTAACTAGAGCAGCAATATCAAGTCTGTTGTCTTGTGATTCATTCCTAACAAACATAATAATTATGCATTCATTGTCATATAATTAAAACAGCTCTGTCCTTTAGAAAACTGGTTATTTACTGTATAATAACCTGAAGAGTGGCAGAAGTTCCTCATAATGGTGAGAAGGATAATTAAATATTTCTTCCTGGTGTCTGCTCACTCCGTTGAGTTTATTATCTTAAACTTGTGCTAGAAAACATTTCCTCTGCAGTTCCAAAAGCTCACCTGTTCCCTGCTGGGAAGTTATGCCTTTGCCATGCCCCACTCCCAAGACAACTGGGCAAAACCTCCCTGGATGCTGTCCAAATGGGAACAGCATTAAAACCCATTCCAGGATGGCAAAGCTCAGGGGTCCAGCCTAGGGAGGATGGGAATGCTCTGGTTGGGGCCCAGGGGTCTCTTCTCCTCCGTGCTGTGACCTTGGTTGAACTTCTTTGGTGTCATTGCCAGAGACAGCCACATGTTTCATTTTGTGCATGCGGAATATCGTATCATATTATATCATATCATGTCGTGTATCAGTGAATCATAAATGGTTTGGGTTGGACATGAATGCAAGGGCAGAAGCACATCCTTGTAGGAGCAGAGATTTATTCCCCCCACACCTCAGCTCCCCAGCTGTAACACAGGCATCACCACACCTCCCCTCTCTGTCTTTTCCTGTTCCCTCCATTTCCCAGCTCTTATTATATCTCAAAAAAACATAATAAATCATCCAGTCTCAACTGGAACCCTTAATCACTACTGAACAGAACATTAATATCCAGCACTGTAAGCCGTCTCCGTAATACCAATATCATCAAGCACTTCTTTTTTTGTCTTAAAATTCTGTTTTGCTCTAAACCTCGAGCGCAGAACCCGCCGAGCTGTAGTGGAGGAAACCCACAGTAATTGCTTGGCTGCACGTACTGCTGGCCTGGCTCAGTAATCGGATTCCAGGGACTCAATAGGTAAGGGGCAGGGCAGGAGGAGCCGAGTTCACCTACGCAAGCTGGGACGGAAGGACTTAGCTCGTGCTGCCGGTCAGGCTTCATCCTCCTCTCCAAGCCCCTGGCATGGGTTCCCTCTCCTGTCCCAGCCACTCAGGAGAGGAAGGGATATTCATTCCTTTCAATGTTTCTCTCCAAAGTGGCCTTTCCTCTTATTATTTGGGCAAAGTTAAACAATTATTGCTGATGGAAGGAGAATCCCAAGAGTGGAAGGGTCTACATGGTAAGACCAGAGATGTCCCCATGGACAGAGGAGGACTCAGGACCAGCCCCGCATGGCCTTGCATAGAGGAGTCCAGAGTGGGTTTTATTCCCTTTGGTTCCTGCCACCAGATATTTGAGGTATCCTGATACCCCCCTGAAGGGATGGGTCAGCCAAGCCCTGCTGTGGGACACACAGAGGGAAAGAAATGAAGGGACACTGGAAATAGCACAGTGCTTGTCACGCAGTGCCCTCCGGAAGGCAGGGGATTTTTGCACAGATTTCTTAATACTCCAAGGGGGGAAAAAAAATAGAGTCCTTTTGGGCTTTGTTACACAATTCATTTACTCAGATTTCCTCATCTGCTCGTTTCCATGTCAGGAATGCAGTGGGACTTCACCTGACCTACATGAAGGGACCCTCTGGACTACACTCTGCAGAGTGACATATTTTTTTAAAAAGTATTATGTATCCTATGATGCTCTAGTCCCAAAGGGTGTCCATCCCACCCCATTTCTAATTCAGTACTTAGTGTTTAGAACAGAAAATAGCGATGGGTCATATTTTCTATTAAATCCTGGAGAAATTTCAGTGCCTTTAGGACACACTGACACTCCCCAAGGGTGACCTGTTGCTTAGGTGGATTTCTCAAAAAGCTCTGTCTTTCTCTGTTATGCCCTTTGAGGCAACCCTAAGAATGATTTGTAGTTCTCCTGAGCAACCAGAGTTTACTCACTTCTTGTATAGCCAACATCTAGGCCGTTACTCAAGTCAGATAAGGATGGAGGGGAAACATGGGTAAGTACAGGCAAACCACCTGTGATTGCTTTGGGATGCTGACCCATTTTCCCAGTTTTGCAAACCACTTCCACCACACACGGAGGAATGGGGAGCACTAGCCATGCTATGGGGTGCAATAGCCACCCTTTGAGGGGAGCATTACCCATCCTGCAGGGATTGTGGGCTCCCCAGAGCCTCCAAGGTGTCAGGATACAGCAGTTCTGTGCCCAGCTCTGTGCAGAGCTGTCAGGATGACAGACTTAACCTCCCTCTGTCCCTGTTTACCCAAAGTAAGAAGATTGTAAGGCTTAGTTAATGTTTGTAAGTGCCTCAGGGTTCTTATACGGCAGGCGCTATGTACATGCAAGTGTATTATAATACATGTCATAAGAAGAATTAATAAAGCATAATGTATTAATTTAAAGGTAGCAGACACTCGTGCATGATAGCCTTTCTAGCTGCTTCTTTACAGGCACCCAGAAAATGGCATTTAAGTTAAAATCAGGTTAAAGAAAAATAATGTAGTCAATCACTGCTGGATACCGAGTCAGTAAATATCAATTATATAAAGTGAGTCACCAACAAGAACTTTGATAAAATCAGATGGCAGGAAAAGGACACTTGGAGAGACAGATGTGACATGTATTCATTTCAGAAGATATTCTGTCCTTTTTGAAAACCTGGCTTTTATTTTAAGCACCTCTGTTTTATTCATGGCCTTTCAAAATGTTGGGGATCCAGAAGCAGAGGGGCACAAAAGCAGGAGGATGGTCAATTTGCCTCAGAACTTTGGTGACAGGCAATGTGAGCCCTCAGGAAAGAACCAGGGGGCTTATCTGAAATCAGGGTGAGAATCAAAAGCCCTTTAAGCATTCCCAAAAATAGAGGCATCTATATGGTTTAAGTATCGGGAAAAAGTAAAGTGTAAGCAAAGCAAGGTGGAAATGCAATCATAGACGTGGTCAGTGAGGGGTGGCACTAAGCAATATTGGATCCAAGAATTAGAATGGACTAGGACCTGACTGTGGCCTGGATTCAGGATAGTTGTGATGTAGGAGCAGAGCTTCAAGTGCCGGAGGATCCCATGGAGAGCTTGGGGACCTCACTGGTACTTACAGAGACACCTGCTCACAGAGGGCAGCTCCCTATTTCAGCTTTTTCTTTAATCTTAAATCAAAAACTGCATTGTTGGCTTGGTTTTGGGTTTTTTTGCCTTTCCAAGGTTCTGCACCCCCTGCATTTCTCCTTCTGCTATAAAAGTTTCCCCCAGCCTTGTCACCCCACGCACAACCTTGGCATGGCCATGGGCCAACAGCCAGGCTTTACCTACAGTACAGGTACATAGAGCCCTGCTCATGGGTAGGGATAAGAGGCCTTTGGTAAAGGAATAAAATGAGCTCTTTCTCTCTCTCTCTCTGCATAAAAGGCAGAGAGTAAATAAAATTCCAGCAGCTACAAGCTGGCGACATTATACTGTCATAATCCAGAAATGAACATTGATTCTGAAGAAGTCGCTTCTTCAAACTTTAACGCAACAATTAAGTATTCCATTGTCATGGCTCAATTAAATGGTATGGCCTGAGAAAATTGGGGATTGTAAAGTGAGGATGGAATGTGCTTTGATCCTCTTTCCAGGGTTATTGTTTCATTAATAAATGAACATGTCATTTGTCTCACCAGAGGGAGCTCCTGCCCTCCAGGCTTTTTCCCTTTTTTGTTCAGGTTTTATAAAGATGAATTTCCAGTGCTCTGAAATACCATGGATTAGTAGTTAAGCCTGACAGCACTTCGGGGAGTAGTGGGCTTAAAGTGCCTCACACAGGTCTCCAAAGCACTTGTTTACTAATAGAGGAAATCAGCGACCGTCTGCAGCTGCTGATATCGCATTACCATTTGGAAAGACAGTAGCTGAGATAACAAATCACACAGTTTTAATAATTACTCCTGCATTCCAGTTTTTTGTTTCCTGCGTAACTGCAAAGGCTGGATTTCTTCCAAATAAACAGATAAAAACAGTATGGAACTTTTATCTTTTAATGATAATGACAACACATCATGTTTCACTAAAAGTTTCCTGCTGAATTTTTTTCTGATTTCTAGAGTTTCAATAAAATGTAATTATACTTTATAATTCCACTCTTTTAATCTTCACTTCAAAAACTATTCACAGTTAGCAAGTTTGCAAGGCATGGAGAGGGGGTGAGGAGCAGGAGTCGACTTCCCCCACATCGGGCTGTTCAGAAATTCTGTCTGGGGGTAAACCTGTCATTGAAACGGCACAAACTGAGCTGCTTTGCATTCAAATTAATACCTAGTTTAATTTGAATATAAAATAGCTCCATTTATGTGGTTATTAAGAAAAAGTAACAAAACCATTTGGCGATGAATGGATGTTTAAGATAGGATACACTTGCAACCTATTTCTTTTCCATTCTCGGGGGGAGGGGTTTTTTCCTCCTTTTTTTAATCTTTTAGGTACTTTGGAATCAGGATGTTTTCATATCAATAGATAACACTTTAAAACAAAGCACTATCTATAAAATCTGGATGGTTAATACATAATTCGGGAGTCAAAAACTTCTCATTAACCCAACAGTGAATTAGGCTTCATGGGTTTTGTTCCAGCACATCTTCCCATCTTGTTCCTTGCTACGCTCAGAGAAAAGCCAGCGGTGTCAGTCACAACGTTTCTCACTAAATAATTTTATAGATTTATTTAGGAGACCAGAGAAGAGGAGGAAGAGAGGAACACCACAATTAGACCTTCCCCTTCCAACTCAAAAATCCAGACTTCAAGGTAAGGTAAACTTTTCTCACAGCTTTTAGTTTGCTTACCATCAGCCCATGTTCCACTGGGTGATTAAAGAAAGCTTTTTTAAAGCATTACTTCAGAATGATCTTAATTGGTGCAAGGTTGAGCCCTTTCTAGGAGGGGAGGGAAAAGGTTGAATAGCCTTTTCAAGTCACATGAAAGTTTCTAGGATGAATGTACGATAATTAGATTAATAAGTAGCTTAATTTATCACAGCTAAGGATTTCAACAGCCACACATTAGAGCAAGAAAAAAAAGATTAGTGTGATTCCAGTTTGTAAAAAATTGTACTGAAACTTGATTAACCTTAAATACAAAGTGCCTTTCTTTTTTTGTGTGTAAATTCAGTAGTTAAGGGGGGAAAAAACACTAAAATAATCAGGAAAGTCCTGTTTCATTCCTTTGTGTGCAGTAGCTAATGAGAGATATCGGGGTTGCACAAAACAACTTTTCCCTGCGAGGTTATTCTTCCTGGAACATGGATTTAAAGGAAATCCACCATCCCTACCACTGCTGCAGACCCTGAAGATCTGTGTGAGGCACAAGATAACGTGTGCAGGGGTTAAAAATGTCTCCAGAGTCTGCCATTTTCATTTTAAAATAAGAGTAAAAGAAGCAGCAAGAAAAGAGGTGACCTATATATTTTAGTATAATGCCAAGTTATATTCACCTGAGTCACAGTCATGGAAGAGAGCTGAGAAGAGTGCCAGGCAGAGGTGTGGGAGACAACTGGAGGCCAAACTAATGAGGAGGGTGCAATTAGGGAGGACAATTAGCCAGGCAATATTCCCTCGTGCCAAGCACAACCTCTACAATGCAGCATCATTTCGACAGCGCCGGTATCAGCCTAAAATCAAAGGTGGCAAACGCCAGAGCAGAGCAACTCAATGCAAAAAAACCTCACTCAGGGGTGAGAGATTCACGGAAAATATTGCCAGAGCATCCAGCTTTCCCCTCACCACCATTCCTGCTTCTTTGCAGGGCAATCCCTTAATAGAGAGTGAAATCTGCTGGGCTGTTTGATGTTCCATCGGCCGCCGAGGCTGCTTTCGGAGGTGTCATTATTTATCAGCGCCAACGTCAGCTTTCATTAATCTGATTCCTTAACTTCTGTACCAAGGCAGACAAAAATTCCCAGAGCTTTTTATTCAGCTGGCTGGCAGCAGGGCCAGCAGAGTCCATGGAATGTTCTGGAGGGTGCTGGTGTGGTCCCTGTCAACACCCAGCAGCCACCATCACTTTGAGGAGGTCTGATGCAAACCCAGCGGTGGTGAGGTGTGGGATGCTCAGTTTGTGACTCCCTGTCCTGAATCCCTCTTTGAAAAGATGATGAGAAGAGGGAAGGTTGGTTCCTATTGGTAGGAAACCACAAATGAAACTACTGAGAGCCTACCAAAAAAAAAAAAATAGAATTATTAAATAATTTTTTTAAAAAATGTAACGAAATGAGAAAGGAAAGTGGTTTCTTTAATTTTATCTGACACTTAAGAGATGACTAAGAGAGCTAATGAAAGGGAGTGTAATTATAGCCCAGATAGTGCACACTGCACACGCAGGAACGTGGGGAAGGTTAACTCTGGCAAAGGGAGATCATACAAACCCAAGTGGCTGAGGGCACTCGTGCACCGGCCTGTTTGATAAGATTGATAACTGTAACCAGTAGCTTAGGAGAATCGATTTCCACTGCCGGGGATCTCTCTGGATGCTCTCATCTTTTCTTCTGTTTACATGAAAGTGAAGCTTTAAAGATGTTTTATCATCTAATGGCGAATATGACACACAGTTACAAACGGAATCTTTTTTTAATCTCCGAATGGAAAATTTAAGCGGGGCAGTGGTTCGCTTTAATTATGTATATTGAACAAATTTGAAGAGATGAGAAGAAACTTGTTTTTCAGCCCACTGAACCCAAGTGCTTGCCTGTAATCTAAAATGGATATCTAATTATTGTTTAACATTATTTATTTAGGAGGAGTTACGACCTCTAATTTGCCTTTAAATGATTAATTTAGTGTTTAAATAAAGCTCCTTTTATTTAATAATGTTTTCTTTAACCAATCTTCACTAATGTCAATAAACTCTTTGTTTAACCTTCTTAAAGGAAACATTTCCTCAGCTCTGAGACAATTATGAATTACCAAAACCCATATAGAAAAATGAGCTAAGTAATTAACTAATATTACTGCAGTGTGCTTAAGAAGGGAATATTCCACACCAATAACGTAAGACAAGAAAGACGAAACAAGCTTTTCTAAATATTGAGTATTTTAAGCAGTCTGCCTCTTTTTGAGGGGATAAGACAGCACAGAAATAGCCCAAAATACTAATAGCTTGACTAAATAAATTCTTCCACTTCCATTAGCATCCTAAAAACGTTCTTGGTTTGGGTTCCAGGCACAAACAAAGCAGCATAAATATCTCTGTGCTCTAAGTAGAGAGATGGCCAAATGAAATGTAGGCGCCCTCCTCCTGTCCCCAGCCCTCAGCAGGGCCCCCTCACCTATGGCCAGGGTGACTTTGCACCATGATGGTGTTCTCTTGACGTCCAGGATCAGAGAGAATGAGCTCAGACATGGAGCCACATTCCCAAAACTCTGCTCCAGACCTTTGGCTGGTTTATGGAGCAGACCCCCACATGAATATCACATTAGATATACCTGCCACTGATTTTTAAAGCAAGTGCTTTTTGGAAGTCCAAGAGTCACAGAAAAAATTGGGTTGAAAGGAACCTTTAGAGGTCATGAAATCCAACTCCCCTGCAATGAGCAGGGAAAAGTGTGACTGCTGTGTATTAACTGTGGAGCACCATTTCTACATAATAAATTGTGTTTGTGATAATGCTTTCCTGGTCTTGCTTAGATCCTCTTACTTTGTTCTGAAGAGCTGGGAAGGTCCCTGGAAAAAATAGGCACCACAAACAAATCTAAAATGGTGTCTAAGAGGCCAGAGAGTGGCAGGAGGTAAGTGATGGGAAATGAAAAGGAGAGAGAGCTTCCAGCAGGAGTCAGAAACAGAAAAGCCAGGAGTGGGAGAAAGTGGGGAGAAAGAGTAAGGAGAGATCCATTGTCCAGAGAAGCTGTGGCTGCCCCATCCCTGGAAGTGTTCAAAACCAGCCTGAATGGGGCCTTGAGCAAAGTGGTCCTTAAGGTCCCTTCCAACCCACCCAACCATTGTGTGATTCTATGATTCCACGGTTTAGAGACTGCAAAATATCCAAGGATTGAGGTCCACAGGATCACAGAAGTGTTGAGCTTGGCAGGGTTGTCCAAGAGCAGCTCAGGCTGCCCAAGTTCATGTCCAACCTGGCTTTGAGTATCTCCATGGATGGAGATTCCACAGCTTCTCTGGGCAGCCTGATCCCATCAATCACCTTCATGGCAAAACCAGGTTTTCTAATGTTCAGATTGAGTTTCCTGTGCTCATGTATGGGATGAAATCCCAGGCTTGGGCTTGTCTTATTATTGACTCCAAAGCTCATTGAGGCCATCAAGGAATGACCCCCACAAGTGAAGGTGAGACAGTTTCAGTGTTACAGAGGGAGCAAAGTGTGAAGCTGCTCAGGAGGGATGGGAGATCACTGGGGTGGAATCACCTGTCTCTTGAGTGTACAGCCTGGATAAATGTCCTAAGTGGGGAAATAAAGGATGGATAAACAGGGCACAAACTGAGAAGGGGAAAGAATTGCAGCAAGCTCTTAGAAGAGAACAACAAGTGTTAAGAGGAGGTGTGAGTTCCAACCAAACATTAGAATCATGGAATCATTAAGGCTGGGAAAGACCTCCAAGATCATCAAGTTCAACCTTTATTAGTAGTAGAGCTACAGGAGAGACTGTGTGAGAAATGTCTTGCCTTCCCTTAACCACACTGCTTACCACTTGGATATTCAGTGGTGGAGGTCTGAATAGAGCTGAGGCCATTTCCAACTTGGGAAAGGTCCCACCCTACTATAGGCAGAGCTGAAAGGGTCCACACTTTCAAAGCTCTTCTCTTGCACAGCAAAGGCAGCAGCAGAGCATGGGAGAGATTTTGTGCAATTACTTCTTCCAGGTCTTATTGGAGATCCCGGGAAGAAGGGGAGAAAGTGCCCAGATTTGATTTATGAGGGCTGAGCAAGAGTGAAGGACAGCATGAAAGCCACAGCAATGCAGAGAAAAAAGGGAAAAAGAAAAGAAATATCTGCCTGGCAGAGCCTGAAGGGCCACCCAGGGGTATCACCACTCACCACTCTTGCTTCCCAACACCTGAAAACACCCAGCACAACCCTGCTCTGCTCACAGTTTCTCCCTTGCCTGACACAAAAGATTATACTTTGACTTCTATTTTTTTATTAATTAATTCTACAATTGAGCTTTGCTAAAGAGTTAAAAAGCTTTTAAGTATTTCCTGAAGTTTGATCATTATGGTTTCAATTTTTCCCCCAACTATATGGGCTAAGACCTCATCAGAGTTGTAGATGTATAAAACAAGAGAAATCTCTTATCCATTATCCTTATTCCATATCTAGGATGTCACACCGGGATGACCAATTTCCAACTGATTTGGTAGGAGGAATATCCATGACCAGTTCATTCCTTCTGTCCCACCTCATCCTCCATGTTGTACCCCATCCTCTGGAAACTCAGAGCATCTGAGAGCACAGAGCAACAGAGCCCAGCTGATGCCATCAGCACAACCAGGAGTCCCTTTTAACACTCACCCCAGCGCTGATCTCTGAGCAAGTGGTGATTTGGATCCACAAAATGAGCGAGGATGGCCTGGGAGACTCTCCAAAGTCCCTTTCGAAGTGAGCAGAGTTGGATGAGCTGCCACCATGACATCCTCTCAATCTGTAGCAGCACATAATGGAGTGAAGATTTGAATCCTGCCTTCAGCTTTGGTTCTCCGTGTTGGCTTCTCTTTCCAGGGAATGCAGCTGGGCCACCAGTCCAGATATTTTAGGAGGGACAAGACTTCCACAGCCTCTATGAGAAAGGTGAGTGAAAGAACAGTGAGCAAATAAGTGTCTTAAAATCAGACCACAACCCACCAGGAACTGCTGCCCCTGACATGTGATAGGAAGCAGAGCACAATCCCAGCTGGGTGCCAGGTAAATGGGCAGGTGTGTTTGCCCCCAGGCAGCCTGAGGACATGCCACCCCCTCCTGAACACAGCCTGTTAAAGAGGGATCTTCTTTTCAAGAGCTGTTTACCTCTGGGCTGCTGACTCCAGGAATGGCCAGCTGCTCATCACGGGTCAAGAAGTGCCTGGTTAAAAGGTCCTGCCCCACCCTGGATGCGGCACGGACAAGTCCCTCAGGACCTGCTTGGCAGCACAACAACATACAGACCTGACCCCCAATACCCACTGGAGTCCTCCTAAGGTTAGAAGATGACATGGCTTGTCCCAGCAGGCATGGGAGGAATTTTGCCAAGAAACACCCAAAAACCTTTGCTGTGACAGGCAGAAGACAAGTCCTCTCTGTCAGCCTATGTACAATCCTCAAATAGGGGTAGGATGCATCCAATATTTTTTAATTATTTTTATTTAAAAAACATGATATTATGAATTTTTTAGAATGCTGGACAGGCAGGAATTAAGGGAGGGATTTCTTGCATCCATCACCTCTTTATGCAGGACTTGCACTGTGCTCTGAGCTGCTAGAGAACCTTACTAACCAAAAATAAAGTAAAAATTTACCAATATGGCTTAAATAAAAACTGCTGGTTAGCAAGGAGTTTATTTTGCTTCTTTGCCTTCTGCTTGACTTTAATCAGCCCTGCAAAATTCCCATTGCCTGCATCGATGGGAATGTGTAATATTGTCTGATGAATGAATAAAATATCAGGCAGGAAGTGTCTTGTTTGTCTGTGTCTTCATTATCCCCTTCCCTATCCCAGAGTTAGTGCATGGACTGTGTGACTGGACCAGTGTGTCCTTCTTTCCTGGTCATTCCCTCTTTGATTTGTACTCACAGCTGGAAGACCTGGACACAGATTAAGATTGAAGGTGTTTGGTGCTGTACAAATAACAAATAAGAAGAGAATCCCTCCAGAAAAAGTTCAGAGTTTTGCCAGATTTTGCTTCTCCCTGAATATCTTTCCTTGCTAAGGCTTTCATACATTTTAAATCTGAAACGGGGAATATTTCACATGATAAATTATCTTTTTTTTCCTCTCTTTTCCCTTTGAAGTTACTTAAACTGAGACCATTATGTATTTTGCTCTGGGACTGTGAACTCATTTAGATTGTGTGGGTCAACTTTTGCAGTGAAATGCAGAATAAGGAGCTGTTCTGGGAAGTGGGAAGAAAAGCCAATTCCAGCCACAGGAGAGGAGAAGTTGTCAGAAAATTTCAAAATAGAAAGTTTTTTTGAAAGACAGTGAACTCCTTTAAGACTTGTAGCCACTCTCACTGGAAGAGATGTAGAGGAATCCCTTCCTTCAATTTCCCATTTAATCTCTTCTTTTCTAGGCAGGTAATCTCAGATTATTTACCAGCATCTCATTTCTAACTCACAAGAAACTCCTGGAAGCCAGAAAAAAATACTCCCCATCAGCCTGTTTTTGTTTTGCTCTCGTGTTTATTTTCATTTTAACATTAATTGCCCCATAATATCTGCTTGGTTTTATCAATTAGCCTTTGCAGTGGGAAAATATTTTAGCGCCTAATACAGCGTAATGATTTTTTTCCCTATTTGCCAAGGGGGTTATTAATAAATGTCCCCACTGGGGTTACAACTCTGGTGCTCTGGTGTTTGCTTTAGGGGAAATGAGGGATTGGAGGAAAATCCTAACCAAACGGAGCTATAATTAGAGGGAAAGCAGCTGCAATTAGAAGTACATGTTCAATGACACCCACGGCACTCGGGGACAAACCTCCCCTCGACTCGGGCAGGGGTGGCATCAGACACTCTGATGCTGAAAAAATGGGGAAGGCTCTTGGTTTTCCTGTTTTTCCAGTGTTGCATCACAGATTTGCACTGCCTGCTCAGCGTATTTCTCCAAGGAAGTTTGAAAAAACCGGGAGGGTTTTCTCGGCGGAGGAGTGCTGGCCTGGCAAAGCCAACAGCAGACTCCTCTGAGCTGGGATTTTACCCTGATCTCTCCCTTCTCACTATTTATTTAGCCTGAACTGCTGCCACCAGCTCTGCTGGGCTCTCTGGGCAGCTGCCAGCCAAGCAGCCCCTTCAAATGACACATCTCTGTGCACATCAGACATCCACGCCGTGTCCCATGGAGTCCTCTCCTGCAGGTACTCCAAGGCTGGATGGCAGAGCCTGGCAGACCTTGTTCTCCTCCCTGCTGCCTCAACAGACTTTGTTCACAAAGGAAATAAACAGACATTGTCCCTTTGGCTCTTCTGTCTGTTACAAATCTAAATTCTCCATCACCGGGAAACGAAACAGCTCCTTGGCTGGCCCAGCAAAAGTCAATCCTGTCATCACATACAAGTTTCTGGAAAGCCAAACTGGAAGGAGTTCTGCAGCCTGTCGAGAATTCAGGCTGAGTTAAAATATTAGGGCTTGATTTTATCAATTAGCCCAACAACAAGTTTAACAATAAGCAGCAAGGACACATATGGAATTAGAAAATGCAGCAGATGTGCAATACTGCTTAATATGGCTTTTAGCTTAATTCATCTCATTGCAGAGATCTGTAATTCCCATGCTTTGGTCTCTGAACAGCAGCTACTGATGTAACCTTTTGCCTTTCCCTGTTTTTTTTGGTCAAAATAATAATTAAAAAAACCCAAATAAACAAACTGAATAATTACTATTATAGCACTATTAGCTTTGAGGATTTACAGCTTTGCTTCTTTCACAGCAGAGCTTGGAAGTAATAGAATGTACTGTGGGAAAACCTGGCCATGTCCTTGCAAGTCTCTGCAGGGCTTCTTGTATTGGGGTCCCACACAGAGGCCCCATCTCTGGTAGAGAACAGATTGTTCCAGCATAAGCTGACTGACTGCAGTGACCTGTGTTTGAGAGACAGTGGTAGGACCCAAAGGCGTGGAATGAAACTGTGTCAGGGGAGGTTGAGGTTGAGTATTAGGAAAAGGTTCTTCCCCCAGAGGGTGGTGGGCACTGACCAGGCTCCCCAGGGCTGTGGGCATGGCCCCAAGGCTGCCAGAGCTCCAGGAGTGTTTGGACAATGGGACAGGGACAGGGTGGGATTGCTGGGGTATCTGTGCAGGGCCAGGAGTTGGACTTAATCCTTGTAGGCCTATTCCAACTCAGGCTATTCTATTCTATTCTATTCTATTCTATTCTATTCTATTCTATTCTATTCTCCTATTCCACTCATGATACCTCCCACCCCACCTGCAGAAAACAGATGGAAAGCAGGAGTAAAATGCAATGATGTCTTACATTCTTGTTCTCCACCCCCTGCACATGATACAGGTGGATCCACAAGACCAAAAAGATGCACCCACATTCCTGCAGATTGCTGAGAACCAGGAAAGGCACCTAAATGGAGATGAGGCTTCTCCAGAACAGCATTGCCTCCACATTCTGGATATCTGTGTTTTGACCAGAAGAAGAGCTCTGGTGGACCTTCAGACTACTGTTTTTCAAGTGTGGACAAACAGAGATTAAAGGTTACCAAATGAAGAATTCAGTGACTATTTATATTGAGAAACAGCCTGAGATCTGAGCACAATGGCCAATTCTGAGCATCCTCTCTGGACACACAGTCCATAGGGTGATGTGGGAGAAGCTGGTCCCACCACCATTGTTTCTGAAGCAAGGAGTGATGTCTGTTCCAGGTACAAATATTTTATTTGTGCTTCCAGCAAAGCGTCCAGGAGCAGCACAGAGGAATTGGGAACTGAACCTGCATAGCTCGACACCTTTTGCTATAAATCAAATATTTCTGTCCTGAGAAAAGCAAAGATGATGTTTCCATCGACTTTGGGAGGGCTCAGCTGGTGTCTGCTCTGATTCCTGGCCAGGTCTTCACCTCAACTAAATATTTCTTCAAATCAGACCCTTTCTAAATTGCCAACAAAATGCCAATTCTGTAGACCTTGGACCATTTGGCTACTTTAATTTCCTTCTTACCCTTTGAGGAAGGGGGTGGGAGTAATTTTGTGTCTTTCCATGGAGCCATAGAATGGTTTGGAATGGAAGGGACCTTAAAGCTCATCTGTTCCAACCCTCTCCCATGGACAGTGACATCTTCCACTAGATCAGGATGCTCCAAGCCTCATCCAACCCACACTTCCAGGGAATAAACTTCCATGAATGCCTTTAATGATGCACACACTATTTGCATACTCTACGTGTGTATTTCAGATCTTTCATAGTCAAAGAAGTTTACAGTTGATTTTAAAAGTCGTTTTAATGGGATCAGCATTATACCAGGGATATGTGCACATAAAGAAGTTGTATGGCTCTCACACACAATAAACACATGTGGCCCCCTGCATCTAACCATAGAGCTCAGTGCTGTGCCCTTTCCGCACCGCGCTTAAGGGTCTAAAATGAACACCAGGCTTTTAAAGCTACTTTTATTACCTTGCCACCATCAGGAACAGCCCAACCTCTTTGACACAGACGTTAATTTTCACTTGCAGCTGTGGCAATTAGAAAGTGTGCTTAATAGAGTGTCATGTTAATTGTTGCAGAGTTAACCAATTTCTCCGTTTAATTGTCAATTGATTAACCTATTGAAATGGTAAGTGACTCAGTTTCCTTCCAGAACAAACAGCAGCCACATATTGTAGCTTCATCCAGCTGGAGGGGGTACTCTGTGATTTGCTCAGCCTCAATGTGCTGGTATTTTTCTACACCTCCCTGAGCTTTTAATTAGATGAGCCAATTTTACATGTATTTGTCTGCTGGAAAGGTTATCTGTGCTGGAGCTGACCTGCAGAGACAAGGTTGAGCCTAGCAGTCTTAATAGAAAAGGATTTCAGCTATGACTGCTGTACTTGATTGCATTGTAATGGTAATTAACTTGAGACTTTGCCTCCCTCAATGTTTTTTTGTAGCTTTAACTATGCAATGAGATGTTTCCTCTGTCATATATATGCACTTATTAAGCTCTCATTGGATTCTAATATGCATGCAAATAGTCAAGAGTTTCTTAAGGCTAATACTACACTATGTAGATTGTAGTGCCACTAAGTCACTACAAAGATGTTGCCTGCAGCAAACTTATAAGGTTTCTTTCCTTCTCTTTTTCTGCGAGCATATGTGAGGGTTTGATTTTCCATTTTTGTACTTCTTCCCCAACTAAAGAAGAAAAAACTCCCTCCGCATACTTTAGCTTCTTTTCATCTGAAGAGTTCTGCTCACCAGAGCCTGTTTTCACAACTTTCCCTTCCCCGACGAGCCTAAAAAAAGTCCTTGTGTTTTAAAAGGAAGATCCCGATGTCCTTAATTCGGTTTTTCAAGTTGGTTTGTAATCCATGCCCATTCCGAGTCCTTTCTCCGAGCGGCTCGTTTGAAAGCCCTCGGTATCTCCTGTGTTTCTGCATGTTCTTTTACAGTACGGCGCTGTCATTTAATTACGAGACAATCCCCCACAACTGAGCAAGCATTTTCATCATTGATAATGTTGGTAGCAGGCAACTGAGACAAAATGATTACAAACCTATGTTGCGCTCAATAGTCCTTTAGAGGATTTCTCTCTTAATAGTCCTGGCTCATTCATGTTTGGTTCAGTACATTTGTTCTTTAAAAAAGGCATAGATTAGAAGAGTTTCAGGGTAGGTTAATAACTCAACTGAAAATGGCTGCTTGCATTGTCCAAGTCTGTTCCTGCAGTTGCCTGGTGCTTTCTTCAGTTCTTCCACACTGCAGCTTTGGCCCAGTTGGTAAACAGCTTAAGTCCAGACATCTTTTCATTCTCCGGCGCAGCGGATTGAAATAAAAATGCATATAAGTGGCGACTGACTGGCGCTGGCCTGACAATAGCCTGTAACATTATGCAAGGGTATTTACATAGGAATAAGGCCTTGGTAAAGAAGACAGGGGCAATTAATGACTAGGGCCACACATATAAGGAAAGTTTGTCCTATCTTTTCTTCAATAAAGATCTTTTGTAAAGTGCTATGGAAACTCATGGAGGCCCCCAAACAGACTAGGAGAGGCACTTTTGTGGTGGTTTTTTTTCTTGGTTTCTTTTTTTAACTTGGAGTTAAAAGGGCCAAATTTTGTAAAGGTTAAATGTAATTCTTCTGTGGCGTTGAATTTTTACTATTGTAATTTCGCCTTCCCTCCCCCTTTTTATTTTTGTCCATAGGATTTGGGTTTGTGGCTTTTTCGCCAGGAGAACACGTGGAATAAAGAAATTAAATGAATGATGTGCCTCAGCCAGGCGGGATGGTGGAGGTGAAGGATTTGGAGGAGACCTCTCATGATGCTTGGCTCTTCCTGCTAGTGCAGGTTTCTAATTTCAGCTAATTTGTAAGCACTTAGGGCCTGATTCTGACCTCTCCTACACCTCAGCTGCCAGAGCACTTCCCATCAGATGCAAGACAGGCAACTCCATCTTCCAAATGCATCTTTCTCCTTCATTTTATCCAGATGGATTTGGCCATGAGTGATGTTGACAAACCGAAGAAGCTCCATGCCCTGGCTCCATGTTGTGGCACCGAAGGCAGAGCACCACAGGGACATAGCCCAGGGCAGACTTTAACCCCAAGGCTTCATCCTGGCAGATGGGATGCTCTCCCCTGGGCTTGCAGGCATGAATAATGAGCCCATTTCCCTGGGGGAGACCAGCCCACATCCACCCCGGGCATGGACGGCACAAAAGAGGCACAGCTGATGGTGCCTCCTCCACCTGCAAGGACTCGAGTCCATGGCTTTGTACATCTTGGCACAGTGTTGGGGACACACCATTTTGGGTCTGAAACCAAATCACAGTGGGGATCTTGAGACCCTCTCCATCAACACTGTGCACTCCTCCAGTGTCTCCTTTTCCTTTTTCGAGAAATTTAAGCCACTGTCCTCTAAGTCTTCTCTGCCCCACGGAAGTATTTTCCATGGGCTGCCATGGTACATCTCTGGATGGCAGATTGAGTATGTCCATATCAGCTGAACAACTTCAATTTTAGGCCCATCTGTTGGTGTCTAGTGCCTTTGCTCTTATTTTAATGACTCTGGAGGGCTGGATTCTGTAACTTTTTTAACATGCTATTTAGAGAGCCGTAGATTTCTATCTTTAAAGCAGAGCAGGGATCCTACTGCTCAATCCATTGCATGTGTCCAAGAAGTCAAGTCTTTGGTGGGTACCAGTGAGGAAAACCCCACTGATGTCTTTAAAGTTCTGCCAAGCTTTACACCAATTCATGATCTGCTACTGAATCTTTTTCCTCTTAGGCAGATTCTTATAGCAGAATTTAACTCCGAGAGGAACCATTTCCCAGGACCCCTCATCATGCCACTTTCTTTCTTTCTTTGGAATATTTTTTTTAATCAAGTCTCCCCTGGAATTTAATTCCTAAAATACTTGCTGGATGTTGAAGAGAGGGCCATGAGTGTTACTGGCACAAATGTATGGTTCCTACGAGAGAAGTATGCAAGGAGCAGGGAATGTGTTTCTGTTGTAGCCCTGGAAAGCTGCAGAAATCAATGCTTCATTCAAGGCTATTGATCAGTACTAAATTAATTAGACTTCAAGGCTTATGGCAGTTGATAAGACAACTTGTTAATTTAGTCAATGATAGTGTTTTCCCTAAAGCAGCAAATACCCTCTTTCTTGGAAAAGACATTTCTAGCACTTGCTACCCAACTTTTTTTTTTTGCTCCCCCTCTCTTTTATTTAAAAAGAAAAAAAATCACTTTACATTTAAATTAAGATAAGAATTGGTCAGGGGGCTGCTTCCATTTACCCCTATTTGTCTTCTTTTGCTTCAACGTTGAAGCGAGGTGCCGATAACATCTGATGTAATTTAATAGGATGGCAGCATAACATTTGGGTTCTTCAGCCCCAGCCCATTGACGGGGGATGTTCATTTGGGAAGGCTGATGGGGAGAGGAGGGAGGAGGGAGCAAATCCGCTTTCTAACAGTTGGGTTTCTAATGGCAAACCCAGAGATTTTGCTTTCCAGGCCAGAAGGATGCTCATGGTCACTGACAAAAGCTGCTGGTCCTGCGAGTGCTGAATGAGGCGAAGGTATCCCAGAATACCCTGGACACGGGGCCGAACTTCCTGCTGGCTGAGAAGGACAAAAGGACAAAACTAAAGGAGTGCTGGGGTCCCACCACCAGCTCTTGGAGGCACCAGTCTGCCACCAGCAGCACTCCAACCCTCGGAGAATGCTAATAAGGCACTGAAGAGCTCAGCTTTCCTGCCATAATTCTATAGCGCCGTTGAGGACCCCATAGTGTTCACTAAATAAAGACAACTAATTGAGAATTTTTTGCACATTTTGCTCAGTGGACTTGTTGTTCAGGCGGTTGGTTGGGGAGAATGTCCCCCTACTGACAACAGGGGCTGATTGTTTTGGCAGCCGCCGGGTTAGCGCCATTGCCCGGGTCTGAGGCTGACTTTTGAAGTATGACAAAAATGTTTAATTTTGGATTTTTTTTCCCCCTTTAATTATGTGGCTGGGAATTATTTGGACTACATGGAGAATAGGTCGTCCGGTGTGTTCACGTGAAAAAAAAAAAAAGAAAATAATTGCTGGCAGAGTTTCTCAGAATAAAACCTTAGGTCTTTCTCTTTCTNGTCTCCCTTCCCCCCCCCCTTTTTTTTTTACTGTATTTTCTGTGGCGAGGCCGACATTTTTGTGTCTGCAGGTGACACTTTGATTGAAACTAAAATTAATAAATCAGCTGAAAAGCTCACACCTACAGCTCACAGCGGGGCCTTGAAAACACGTTTATAAAGGGAGCTTTATGCCCTTGTGTAAAGAAGGAATAAATTACAGAAGCACTTGTTGCCCTTGGACTCGATTTTGCTTTGCAGGCTGGTATCTTATTTTTGGAGCTTATTGTTAATCAACAGGTTCCTTGTAGGTTTAGCAGGTGACTTTGTTATTAATCTCCTATTTGACCACTATAGCATATTAATGAGGTAGGCTTCTGGATGTGGCCGTGTCTCCAGCACTAGGAATTAGTTTAAAAGGTGCACTCTTTACTCAATTGCTCACAGTTAACGATGCTGCAGCCCAAATGCAAAGTAGCATTTTCTACAGCTTGTGTAGCATTAAGAGTGTTTTACTAACATTATGTTCCTCACTGTGCTTTTCTTCTCTTGTATACTTATTTCTTCTCCATGGAGGGCTATTATCAGGCTTACTGGTCCTTCCTTCTCTTTATATTTTGGGGGTCTTTCTTCATTTTTTTATTCTCCTAACAAAATCAAGAAATTATATATAAATGACAAAATGATATCCTTTCTTATTAATGTGCACCTTAGTTTTAATTAAACAATTCCAGAGCGCTTTGGAGTACCATTGGATTTAAATAAAATGCTCAGCTCAACATTTCCCTTCAAAACTAGCTTAATAAATATCATTATAAAGTGGAGGAATTCAACCAGCCCCACTGCACCTTGTATTTTGGGTCTGATTTAAGCTTGGAGTGAGGATACCTATAGGGGTACTTTAAGAACATAAAGAAAAGCCGAGGATTTAAGACTTGAATTTGTAATTACAAGGATCTGCCGAAATACATAATATTATGAGCCAGGCTACAAAACACCCTGGTGGAAACAACAGCTTTGTTGTAATACAGTAATTTCCACATTCCAAGGACTGTGCTCTGCCATAGATGGTTATTATTGGCATTTGCTTTCATAACTTTGAGACGTGTGGTCTACCTCCCAAACAGATACATTTTGCTATTTAAATTAGTGCTGTCAGGCTTATGCCTGCAGATCCCCAGCAATTTTTTTTAACAAGGACTCTTACATGTACCAGCATATTTGTGTCAGGTTAGATGTCAGCCTTGAGTTTTAGCCTGAACCGTAAAAGATCTGTCTTTTATGGATTAAGGTCAAAGTTATCATGTTACTTGAGCTTGGTATTTGGTATTCCTCTTCTTTCACCTCTTTTAGTTGGGACATTTTTTTCTTTTTTTTTT
>VWZD01025248.1:670249-696795 GCA_013396695.1 Sakesphorus luctuosus | reverse complement strand
CTTTTTTTTTTTTTTTTTAATAGTTGGAAGAAAAAAAAGAATCTGTTAGATTGTATGTGTAAGAGCAAAGATATTTAAGGTATTGGTAGCACCTTTATCTCAGGCAGCAGAGGTTACATGCTGGCCCCATCTGCCTCTGATAAAAAGCCTGTAGTGGATGTACCGTCCATATTCAAAGTCACATTAGAATTTTGATCTGTGTTTTCAGAAATTAAAGTCAATTTAATCTGCAGCCATTGCAAGGTGCTTGGTTTGAGACCCTGACAAAGGCTCGGCTGAGCTGGGGAAGACACCCCAAAATGTTGCACTGGAGGGAAGCATCCCAGTGGCCAACCAGACATCCCTGGTTGTGAGGGGGAAACTGGGGGGCAAAGATGAAATTCATCTGCAGAGCTTGCAGCACCCTGGCCTTGGAGTGGGTGCTATGAAGGGTCACAGTTAAACACCCAGAAATATCCTCCCAAGCTTGGATCCTACCCAAGGTGCTCCCAAAGGAGGACATGGCCAGCTCATGCCAGTACCTACCTCTAAGTCTTCTCAGGATGAGCTGATCAGGCTCATTTTCAGACATCAATAATTCAACCAGTCAGCTTGTTAAAACCAAAGGGAGATCTTCCCTATCTCAAGTCAAAAAAAAAAATTACCTTGGAGGAAAAATAAACAGAAATAGGAAGGTGTTTTTCAGCTCTGAGAACACACAGAGTAATTACCCCTGACTTTACATTGTGGGTTTCTTTTAAGGAACCACCATTTAAGCGGTTTTGTTGGGTTGTTGTTCAGTGGTTTTGTGTTGTGGTCTTGTTTGTCAGGGTTCAAGGGAGAGTGAATTTTTACCACACAGGCACAGCCCCCTGTAAATCAGGGCTGGTCGTTAAAACACTGGCAAACCCTTCAGTGAAGTGGTGTTAGCAGGGGCTGCTCTACAGCCTATTTCTAAGGAGGAATCCTTAATGTAACACACATTTGGGAGCCCTTCCCATCCCCAGCCCCCTTCTCCCCCAAACTACTTACAGCACAAGGAGGTTTGAGCTTATTTTGTCTTTTCACAACTTAGCAAGATCAGACACATTTCTGCAATGCATATGCAGATTTTGCCTCTTGTTACTTTCTCTAATGAGCTTTCACTTAATCAATTTGACAGTAGCCTTTCTTCCTTTTTGCTTGGTATCCACTAGGAAAGTATTCAGGAAAAAGTGTTAACAGTTTCAAGGGGTATTAGCAAAATGAAATAGTGGTACAGCCAAATTTAGGAAGATCGCAAGTGCTTTAAGAAAATAAAAAAAAAAAAGGAAAAAAGAAGTTAAAATGGGGGATGTGGATTTAACAAGAATGTTTGTCTAGGAAATGAGCAAGATTGCAGACACCACTTTTATTTCCCTGAAAATTATTTTAAAATTGTGCTAGTAATTAGAAGAAAAATGCTGATTTGATGTAATAAATAGAAACAAGCACATTCCTTGATAATATATGTAAACTCTCTGAAAATAATAATATCCTCTCTAAAGAGCTATTGAACGGAGACTCTAGTCTGAGCCAGTCATAGAGGACAGGGATGGGGGAGTCCCAGTGATGTGCAGAGCCATGGGAAGGTGTCTGCAGAGTCCTGTCAATCCTATGCATCCAGGTTATCAAAGCCAGATACGCATTTAATTCCTATGAGGATGGATTTAATTCTCCAAAGAACAGTTTGGACTGGAGGGGCACTTAATGACCATCTCATTCCAATCCCCCACCAGACCAGTTTGCTCAGAGCCCTATCCAACCTGGCCTTGGACACTTCTAGGGATGCAGCAGCCACAGCTGGGCAACCTGTGCCATTCTCACCACGCTAACAGGGAAGATTATTTTCCCAATATCCCATGTAACCCTTCTCTC
The DNA here is from genome assembly GCA_013396695.1 of Sakesphorus luctuosus. Taxonomy (NCBI): domain Eukaryota; kingdom Metazoa; phylum Chordata; class Aves; order Passeriformes; family Thamnophilidae; genus Sakesphorus; species Sakesphorus luctuosus. The sequence continues at coordinate 694,920 of VWZD01025248.1, read as the reverse complement.
TGGCAGTTTAAAGCCATTACCCCTTGTTCTGTCACTCCACGTTTTTGTCCAAAGTCCATCTCTCTTGGAACCCCTTAAGCAACTGGAAGGTGCTCTAAGATCTCCCAGGAGCCTTCTCTTCTCCAGGACACTCTGAATTTCATAACATTCACAGGCACTTGGTACTTAAAATGTACATGCAGAAACAGAAGTCAGTGCTCTGCAGGGTATGAAACACAAAGGCAGGCAGAGGAATTACCCCAAAGTGGAGCTGTTGCATGTCTCTGAGTCAGCCCTTACACACCCAATGTCATCACTAAGCTGTGCCATCTCTGAGGACATCACTTAGGCATTAAGTTCATCATAGCAAAGTGACAAAGCGCTGCTGACACATCCTTATTGGCAAGGAACACAAAGCTTTAGCCAGGGCTTTCGTGAGAGCCCCAGCCTGCAGGAACACGGCATGGGCAGAAGGAAAACACTCGTGGGCAAGTGGTTTGGGGTTACCCCCAGACAATAAACCCACTGGAGTCTCCTGGTCTGGCCTGGTTGTCAAAGAAAAATTGCAGAGCCCAATTCCTGCTGATTGGGTCCTTCACATGGAGTCCCTGAGTCACTTCACAAATGAGGACCCACAGGATCACAGGCATTTGCAGGATTAGACCACATGTAGGAAGTGGGGATGCACCTAAGGAAAAGGTTTTCCTTTCTCTTCATAGGAAATTTGTATCTAGATCCAGTGGAAGACACAGCCTTTATTCACAGGTTTCCAACAGCACAGCGACCACATATAATGGTTTGCTGTGAGCCCATTCAAGACAGCACCAAGCAGCACTGAGTGTCTGATAAGGGAGTTCTTTTGGCTGAAAAAACCCTCACCGAGATGGAGAAAGAGATACAGAATAGCACTGCCAAGTGAAAAGTCTCCTTTGAACTCAATATGAAGTCTACACCAGCTCTGTGTTACTCCTATGAGGGAATTGAACCTGTTGGAAAGTCCTTTGCAAGTCAGAGCTGTGGTTGTGTGACACTGTTATGACCAGGAGCGAGCTATGGTAATGTTTAGAGGATGTGATTGAGGATGTGGGGACATGGGTCTTGCCCCTTATGGTGGTGCAGGGCTCCTGCATGCCCTCAGAGAAGTCTTTTAGCATCCCTTCCTAACTACAAGATAGAGACAATTCTGTTCTCCTGCCTTGCAGAGACATGAAAATAAATGTGAAAACAGAGAGGTGGTCACAGAAATAGGAACTGAGTGTGTGTCTGAGAAACTTCCACTGAAATTACCAAAAGGATGCTTGTGTTGGATGTGGTTATCTCTAGGTCTGAAAACAGTGACATTTCTGAAGGAAAACACAGGCAATCCTCCCCTCTAGCTGATGTCCTGTTTTTTTCTAAAATGGATTCCTCCCTGCCCTCCCAAACCAGAAAAGGTCCACTTTTCTGCCCAACACTGACCAGATCTATCACGATACACATAATTACCAAATCTAATAAAATGTGGATTTCCCCAATGCCAGAGCAAACTGTGATACCCAGAAACCTGATCAGAAAACGTAGCTGTCAGTAGTGGACACTGAATCTTGTTTTCAACATCACTGCCTGCAAAGTGAAGGATTATGTCCATGGAAATCCTCCAAGGGTCTGCTTCAGTGAGTGGGGTACTAATGGCATTGCCTTTACATGTTTTGATGTTCTTTTGCCGTGTTATAAGTTAAGAAGGGTGTTCAGACAAGGTGTGATCATTGGGAGAAACATCACAATGTTGTGGAGCTGAATCTTTTCAGGGCAGAGCAAAGAGGGGAGACACAGACCCAGAGGGGCTTTAGCTGGGCTTTGCTTTCCTGGCACTATTTCCATCCCAAAACAGAGGACCACACCACTGTGGAGCCAAAGTATGTGCTACAACAGGACTTCTCCAGAATCACTCTTTCCAAATATTTTATTCTGTTCTTCTTTTTAAGCTGGGGTCCCAAACCTTTAAATCAGAGGCAATTTTGTTTTCCTAGCTGTCAGCAATATTTTGGCTATTTTAAGAATGTAGAACAGGGTTAAGGATTAGTACCAGCATTTCTTTTCTGTGTATCAGAGCTGCTTAGCAGTAATTAATTAGGACATTGGGTTTTGTACTCTTGGTTCAGGTCATTTGCCTATGAGCAGCTCAAGCCTTTTACAAAGGCACGCTGCATATGTTTCTGGGTACCTTTTTGAGAGAAGATTTAAATTGGCCAGATGAATAATACTTTGCTACAAGTGTTTTGCCCTAGGCAAAAAAGGTTTTCTTCATATTATCATCGCCCGGAGCTGGAATCCTCAAGCTTGATGTGACTGGTGTTATACTGTCACATGGCAATGATGTAAGAACAGGAGCTCTCTGTGTCAGACAAATCTGGATTTAGGGGAATTATAGCAGATGTTGCAAAATGGCAACAGTTTAGCAAGTTCCTTTCATCCCTTGGTTGGGAGGCAGGTCCACAAAGTACACCCAGACAGAGAAGAATGTTATCTTTGATCCCTTTCACTCCGGGGCAAGGAGGCTCCACCCGATGAGGGATGCAGGAAGGCTGGAAATAAAAATAAATTTACAGTAGCTGCCTGCTTGGCAATATGGAAATTGGTCATTATTTATTCATGCTGTTTGCCCAGACATGTATAAAAGATTTTTATCGGGGGGGTAGCGCGTATTGTGCGCTATAAACAGATTAGGGCACTCAGTATTAAGATTAATGGCACGGAAAAACACTTGGAAATTTGTGTGTGGATAGATTACAAGGAGGACTTGCAGCTCCTCTCCACCAATTTGTATGGCCAGCAGCACAGACACAGTGTCACACCAAGGCAATGAGGAGGGAAGGAATATAATTGCCCCTGACTGGAAGATGGAAAAGTTATACCTTATAGGATATCACATCAATTTGATACCACCATATAGCATTTTTTTTAATGAAAGAAACTAGGAATGTCTCTATTCCTCTGCTCCTCCTTCATTTGGGTAAACAGCTGGTTTATACCTACGTAGGAACCAAACACATGATGACAACGTGACAGACCCTGTTTACGGCATGAAAGCACCACCTGCAGTGAACAAAACAGGCCACTGTAGGACAAGCAGTAATTCTTTTCATGAGTTTAAATCTGATTGGAATTTGGTCAGAATTTGCAGGATTTTTCCTAAATTGGTTGGTTCATTAAAAAAAATCCATTTGGCCACCGGCACAAAATCACCCCAGTTTTTTATTAGATTTTAATAAAAATTGCCAACTGGCAGTGACATGGGGTCAGCAATGTTTGGGACAGACACTGCACAACCCTCATTCAACATCCTCATGGCCAAAGTACCTTGTCCCAAACTTCCTCAGTTGTGTCAAATTTCCATCTCTAGAGGAGCTGAACCAGAGGGTTTCAGGCACATGCATGACAGCAGCTCTGTTTTGTAAAAACATCTCACTTGCCTGAGCATGCAATGTTCATTTTTAAGAGTAAAAATCCAGCAATATTTTTCTTTAAGGGTAGAAGTCCAGCTAGTCCAGCTCAGGAAGGTATTTAAGGGCAAGCTTAAATTTGATATTGTAGTCATGGCACTGTGCTTCAGCCTAAAGTCTGCCCATACTTTCAGCTCTGCCTGAGTTGGGTCTAGCCCTGCGTATGGTGCTCCATGCCTGATCCTTACAGGAGACACTGGAGGAGGAGTGGTGTCAGTCTTCTGAGCACCTCACATAAGTGAGATGTCAACATGACCACGTTGCACTGTAACAGGTTCCCCAGAGAAGCTGTGGTTGCCCCATCCCTGGAAGTGTCCAAGGCCAGGCTGGACAGGGCTTGGAGCAACCTGGGATAGTGGGAGATGTCCCTGCCCATGAGAAGGGGTTGGAACATGACGGTCTTTAAGGTTCCTTCCAACCCAAACCAGACTATGAATCTTTGATTCTATGATTCTATGACAAAGGTGAGAGACAGCTGTTGTGTCCACCACCCACAGTGGTGGCCTCTTGGTACCATCTCAGGGAAAACACCCCCAAGAAATTCTGCTCACAGGAGAATAGAAAGGCTCTTCTTCATCTCTGTGTCTGTTTTGGATGCCTAAACCAGAGACCTGCAGCAGCCAGGACACAGTGAACTCAGCACCCCCTTCTTTCTGTCTCTGTGCTGACCTGTACCAGGGGTTTCCTCTGCCTTTGATCCTCCACACCAAGGTGGCATTTGGAATGCAAGATCCAAACTTTTACCACTCCATAGGAAATACCTTCCCTTGCCTGCCCACCAAACCACTCGTGTAGGCAATTCTGCTCATGGGTAACACCACAGTGCCCATGCAAGCAGTAGATCCATCTGTCAGGAGACCCTTGGGATGACCTCACAACACAGTGTTGACCCTTCTGCATCTCCTACATCCTCCTGTAGAACCAAACCCTTATGAGTGAAAGGCTGCACTGAACATTTTGCCAAGCACAAAGCCAGAGCCTTCAACTGTGGCCACCAGGCAAACGCCAGTTAAAGCAGATCAATGTCACAATCACGGCACAGCCAAAAAAACCTTACAACACACACAACAGTCATAGCCCAAAATTGGTCACGCCACTTAGGGTCCCAGCCCCGTGTGCTGGGAATCAGAGGTGTTGCAAGGAAAACATGGGATCAGCACACATTCCCATTCAAGATGCCTAATCTTGTCTACACTCAAAATGGCACCGGCTAAAATTGGTTTTCAATTGATTTAAGTTCACTGGCACAAAGCCCTGTGTAGACATTCTTAAATGGGTTTAAAAATGGCTTATCAATTTAGCCTAAGACACTTAGTAGCTAAACTAAGCTAAATCGGTATAAGCCAGGTTTAAATTGATTTATGATGTCCACAAAGAGTTTTGCACTGGTTTAACTAAATTGCTTTAAAAACACACCGCCACTTTAGCCTTCAAAAGTGAGTGCCTACGAGTGTAAGGATTTAGGGTAAATGTCTTTAAAAGTGCCTAAATATCTGAGGAGCTTATGCCCCTTTTCCCTAAACAGACTTAGGCTCTCCGAAATCAGAAACTGTCCTTTGTAACTGCTACTCCAAAGTGCAAAAAAAAAAAAAAAAAGGAAAAATATGTGGGGGGAAAAGAGTCAGATTCTCCATGGAGTAAATTAGAGAGATATCCCATGTTACATCAGCTGGAGGAACGCCCAGCCCTGCCTCTAATTTTTAAAGGGAAAGCAAAATTATCTGAAACTCCAGGTTTCAGGGGGCTTGCACCTTTTTTTTTTGGCTAGTTTTTATTTTTCCCTTACTGCCTTAGGTATGGTAGGTCCATATGATCCTCATATATTGAAATAATCCCATCTCTGCTCGCAGCATCCCTGCACACTACAGTAACTCAGGCTTTTATGTCGATGTGCACAGTCACAGTTTGGAAGATATTTGAGTGCTCGTAGCCACATCTGTTGTTTTCTCTCTTAATGATTTGCAGTTAGCCAAAATAATAGAAAGCAGGCAGAGCTTTTTAATATTGGCTTGCTTGACATAAGCCTGTCTTAGTCAAAATGTTTATTCTGCGGTGCTCCCACTAGCTCTGGAAATTCATGTATCTATATGTATTTGTGTGTTTTGCTTGACTAGGCACAAATTATGCTCTCAACTGGAAATATCACAAGTGTAAATAATTTGGAGACATAAGTGTCTGAGTGAAACTCATGTAAAAGCTATTTGTTTTATGGATTTTGATCTCCAAAGTTTAAAATATGAGCAAACTTTTCATTAAGGGTTTTACCATTTGTTTGAACACTCCTGTAGTAATTGGAAATGCAACAATTGTTTAAAAGTGGCATTGTCCATGAAAAGATTTAGTGAGGGATGAAGAAATTTCTTGAACCTAAAGACATAATCTGGTGATCCAATTCTCCCCACTGTGTCCATTCCCGTGAAACTCCATTTACTCCCTCCTATCCGTCACCAGCTCCCCCGCATCCCACCTAGCCAATCCTCTAGGTTTCCCACATTGTTTCCCCTTTTGTCTTTTCAGTCCAAACAGAAGAACAACAGACAAGGTTTCGAAGGGCAGGGAGCATCAGGGGCTGGAAGAGAATGGCTAAGATGAGGGTCAGAGTCCTGGCCCTACTGCCAACAGTTACCAGGGTTTGTGCTGCCTGGCTGGGCAGTGTTCAAAGACTTTGCTGGGCTTTGTTCCACTGTGTAGGGATTAGGCCTGGCGGTCTGAGAATTTGCCTTCTAATTAAAAAGGATAAAAGATAGAAGTAGCATTAGACTAAAACATAGCAGTGATACTTCACAGGCTTTTTTTTTTTTTTGTAGTCACAAGACAACGCACAAAATTGTCAGGTTGTTTTATTTCTTTTGTTTTCTGTGCGTATGAAAAAAAAATCATAATACAGAGAAGGGAGGGGAGGCGGAAAAGTTTTGAAACTCTTCCCAGCTGTTCCATATGGTGAGTGAAGGCTGAATTTCTGTGTGCACTGTGGCAATTTTGCTCGCTGACTATTGCATTTATTGACAAGGATTACACCAGCTCCCTATCAAGTCCTTTAATGCTGCACCAAAAGGTGAGGGAATTCCCCACATCATCCTGCCCAAAGGAGACTGCAGGAAACCTGAATTGCTTCTTCCACAATCTCTTCTTTCCCCCGCCACCTCTGCTTACCCTCATTAGGGACATTCAACCCAGCCACAAACCCTCCCCTCAAATTAACCAGGACATATTATTTTACCCGTGCAACATGGAAAATGCCAGAGGCCACATCCAGATAGCCAGTGCTTAGAGCACTGCTTTAATTATCCTAAAAAAAAAAAAAAAAAATCCTGCTTTCCGAGCAGGAAGGGGAGGCCAAATCCCCACAAGCTGTTACTCGTGTGAGTAATCCCGTCTCCTGCAAAAGCCCTATTCAGGGCAGCCGCCAAGACCCAGCCCCACGCAGGACGGTGAGGATGGGCGTAAATCCAGGGTCTGCCAGCCCGACAAGGGCCGTTGGAAGAAATCCCTGCCATTTACAACTTGATCCGCCTTTAAAAACATCCTCCCAGGCCGTGGCCAGGGCAGGGGGAGCGGTGGAGGTTCGGGGCGGTTGCATCGACTTCCCCAACCCAACCGCTGGTACCCTGAGAGAGAAGCCGAGGTGAGCAGTTGCGTAAGGGCTGCTGATGAGATTATATTAATTACTTTTCAGAAGAAGGAAGGGGGAAAAAAAAGAAAAAAGGAAAAGAATAAAAGAAAGCAAAGAGGGGGTAGTAGTTTGGTAGAAGACTCGAGGAGCTTTCAAAGCCGCCGAGCTCGGGTTGCAGGCAAGGATAAAGGAATGCCCTTTTGTTCCCACACATCTCTCGTTACGTCACGGCAAGCCCAATTTCTTCTGAATTCTGGCTGACTTTGCATGTAGTAAATAATTTGGAAGAGACGACAGACCTGGCGAAAACGATGCACAGCAGAGAGTCGTTGCACTTTGTAGTCGAGGATCCAAATGGGAAAGCGTTCGCTCACGGGAAGGCATTTTCATTCATTAAAATTTTTGCACGAGTTTTCTTTCCTCTAAGCCAGTAAAGACCATGTTTGTCCTGTGCCATAACACGAGAAGAAAGGAGAAGATTTATAAGTATCGCTTGGGCCAAGATGTTGTTGTCTTTAACCAAAATAAGTGTTATCAGACTGCTGTGAGTGAGCTCGAAAGCAACACTGATGTGGCGTATTATCCCATTGATTTAGGCAGGGTTCTTCATTGATTTTTGTTTTTAAAAAATGGTAGTATGAGCCAGCCCACGGTGTCTAACTTAATATCAGGACACTTTGAAAGGTTAGGAATGGACTCCTGCTCCTGCCCTTCCACTGAGTTTTAAGGACATGGAAATTTAATAAAACCTGTGCGCTGCTTTCTGTATATCAACATTTGAAATGAGACCTGCTCTTCTTTGCTGGATTTAGGAGCAAATAGATTCAATGTCCCCGCAGGACAATATTCCCAATTCCCTCCAGGCCTGCAGTCAGCTCCTTTCTGCCTCCATCCCAGAGATCCAGAGACAGGATCAGGCCACATTTTGGTGCTGCAGACCCTCTTGTATTGATTTATGTGCTTAACGTCATTTCAGAGAGGCCAAAGAAAAGGCAAAGGTTCCCCCTCCCATTTTGTATTCCACAGGATGGATGGTAACTGGGAGGAAATTCTCCATTTGCCCAATGATGGGAGGCACTCAGAGGAGCCACCTTTGCGGTTTTTTTGGTTTTGTGGTGAGGAGCAGGATGAAAACCCCTTGGAGGAGCTGCTTGGCCGCTGCACATCCAGACCTCTCCATGCCTCCTCCTCCTCCTCCTTCTCCTTCAGCGCTGCTCCTTCTGCAGAGCTCAGCCTCCATAACACAAACTGGAGGAAGGATCCTATCATCCATTTTCCATGGGGAAAAATGTGCAAGGCATAAAGAGGAATACCATAGTTTTTCAATACAGGATCTGGGAAAAATTAAAAATCTTTTTCTGGGGAGTGTTAAAAGCAGTTTGCACAAGCTGGGTCCTCTTCAACACCCCAAGAGAGAAGGACATATGAGTGCTATTTCTCTCTCTTACTCTTCACTTACTCATGAGTGCTATTTCTCTCTCTTCACTTACTCAAGGAAGGCGACAATCCGAGGGGGCTTTATATTTGCAAGAACGTTCCTAATATTCACATTATCGTCAAGGAAAATATTTTTAAAGGCCAAACGAATATTCATTTATATTTATTTGCTTAATCTAATGATCTATTGTGATTCTCCCTTTCATCTATTCTTCCCTTGATGAGTGTGTGGCACTCCCATTAAGATTAATAGCGGTTTCACATGCACAGTCAGGGGAGATTAGACCCCTGCCCCGGCCTCCTGCCAGCCCCATGTATGTCTTTGGATTCAAGCTCCAAACCCTCACTGATGTCAGTGAAAGCACCATGTGTACAAAAAGGCCCAATCCTGCCCGGGGCTGAGCATCCTCCCTGCCAGCCCAGGCGTTGGGAAGCGGCAGGGCACAGCATCTCCCCGCACACGTTTATTATGCCACAAAGTCTGGGACTGTCTGGGGAGCATATGTTTATGTGGGGTCACTGTTTCTGTGAGCACGAGGGGGGGATTTTTATGGCAGACCAGTCTAGAATGGCATATGGGGACCAGTGAGGGGTGCACTGGAACCATTTCCTAGCAAAATAAACCACACAAAACCTGCCTCTGAACGCGCTCATCACTGCCCTTCTGTACCAAGTTAACTCCGTGTGCAGAAATTACATTTTGTGACCATTTTGATTCTTCTTGGGCATTCAATTCTGCCATCACACAGCCTGGCCCAGAGAGGTATTTAAGCCACACAGTTTTGAAAATGAGGTGTATAATATATCATGCTTCTTTACCAGGCAGGGTCTGCTCCAAAGCCTTGGTGAGAGAGCCCTCCCGTCGCCTTCAGTGGGATTTGGAGCAAGGCCTTTCTTCCAATGGCATGAGAAGTACTTCTGTCACAAGCTGAGATCCCAGTCCTGAGAGTAATTATGCCTTTGAGAGGTTAAAAGCTTTTGAATATTCCCAGTGCAAAAAGCTGGTCACAGGTGTAAAGGTTTGTGCCACCTGAGCAGACGAGGTGTATGTTGTGTATTGAGCTGGATTTTTTAAAAAATCTCATGCTTATTTATTGCTTCCTGATGAATTTGTATCATCTCTTCATTTGCAACCATTTACCAATACCCTCTGTCACATCCCAATCCTGACCATGTCAGATTAAATACAGCAGCTGCCTCACTCCTTGTCCCACTGAAGATTTTTTTCCCCTCCTATTTCCGTGGTATTTGTGGGAAGAGGAAAAGAAGGGTTTACTAATTACTAGCACAGAAGGCTGAACCACAACCTCCATGTGTGGAGTAATTTATTTAAAATTGCTGATGCACCCTCGTGCCTCAGTTTCCTCAGGCACATCTTGTGTGCAGTGATACCTCTGGCTTTCCATTGGTACCACAAAAACCAAAACATTCATAAAGCTTTTTGAGGCTGGAAGGCAAAAAGAGCCTAATAATGATGTTTTCAGACTAATTCCAATATTCAGCCAGCCTCTCTAATAACAACACTTATTAATACTCATTTTTACTGCCCCAAAGCTCTGCAAAGCACTGAGATCCAGCCTAAGCAACGTGACCAAAGTCAGACATAAAGAGTAAGGAAGAGCCAGAAAGTGAGCAGGAGTCAGAGCATGGGAACTGCTACACCATCTGTCCCCTCGGCTTGCTCGAAAGACATCTCACAATTAGAGTAAAACTGAGTATATGACATTGTTTTCCTGCATTGTATTCAGGCTCTGGTTTTGCTTGTGGTAATGACCTCGTTATTGATTTGTGGGGCTTCCACTTCAAGCTTTTGCATCTTTCACAGCACAGAGACGACACACAGGCTCTAAATCTGACATTTTCCTCATGCTACCTATATCACAGTATCCATCATATACTGTCAGACACTGTATAATCATGTCCTACCAATATTTGCAGGTATTTTTCAATGTAAATATTTCGATTCCTCCTATTCAAACACGACTATAGCTGTTTACAGTATCAGGCACTAAATCTATTTGATCAATGAGATAGATAGGAGTAAATGATGAATATGTATGTTCAGCAAATGCCTTCTTGAGCATTTGCACGGCAGTATCTCTTCTTTTGGATTTTCTAATAAGAAATAATAAAAATGTTAAAATATATTTAATTGATGCAATTTATGAGCATGGCTCATGGGATGTTTTAGGAGAAAATAATCTGTAGAATTTCAGCTATTTCAGTAAGCACCCAGAAAGTGTGTTTTAATCTCTCCAAGATCATCATCCTTGTTCTAAGTATGAGTTCCTAAAAGGCCTGTGTTGTGATTTGCTTTTATTTCCATTTTTTTGGCTTAGGCGATAGGCTTGAAAGTGGCAGCTCTGAAAACAGATTTCTTTATCCAGAAGCCAGTTTGGAGAGAGTCCACACAGGCTGCTATTCTAAGGCACCATTTCGAAGACTGCCATCTCCACGATGGCATATGAGATGTAATTTGGTCTCTGTGTTAATTTAGCCCAAAGTCTCTCCTGAACAGAGAGGACCAGCCGTGCCAAATTGTGCTAAACTGGGGATGGCGCTTTTGTGATACGGACAACTGTCTACCAGGGATTGGGCTGAGACCACCAAACTACTTTCATTTAGATTCTCAATTTAGTCTTGAACCAAGGTCAGAAGGTAAATAGCCAGGGCTTTATCTTCCCAGCCAAGCCCCTGCTAGAGGGTCTTTTTGAAGTGGAGTGTGATCACTGGTGGTTTCAGAACTAATGTCCAAGACAGTGATGTATAATACATTTGCTTCCATTTTACATCTGCTGGTATGATCACAGGTTAATTTAAGTACAGTTTCCTCACAAAGGAATGTTTCCATCCAGCTGTAGCCTTAAAAACAAATCTGAAATTAACTCAAAATGCCTTCCTGACACCACCCTTTCCCAAAAGTTATATATGCTTTTAATGCCACTTGCTTTGGGTCTGATCCTGCTCTCATTGAAGTCAACAACATCATTCACATTCACTTCAGTGATTAAGGCACTTTGAAGCTGCTCCCTGCATTGGCTGGTGTTTGTGGCTGCACATCCTCCAGGTGGTCAGAGGGAAGGAGACATTTTCAGGGACATTTTCTGCCATGCCACATGGATAGTGGTATCTGGTGTCAGACACTACTGTGCAGGCAGGCTCTACACTCATCAGCCAAGCCAATCAAGCCACAAACCTTGGGCACAGTGATATATTTGGCTGGCAATACAAATTTAAGAAGTCCTGTGACTTTCCTTCTGGGGTGCCCCATTCACTTGTACGATTATACATGGGGGGTTTTTTAAGGATCTGTGTTCAAAGCCCTCCTGCAAATCCCAAATCAGTTCCCTAACCCAGTTCATATCATTGCCCTGCAAACACTTCGTAGAATCACTGAGACTGGAAAAGCCTTTTAAGATCATCAAGTTCAACCATTAACCCAGCACTGACACATTCACTGTTAAACCATATCCCCAGGTGCCACATCCACGTATTTTTGGACACTTCCAGGCACAGTGACTCCACCACTGCCCTGGACAGCCTGTTGCAGCATTTGATAACCCTTTCAATGAAGAAATTTTTCCTAATAACCCACCTCAACTGCCCCTGGAGCAAGTTGAGGCCGTTTCCTCTTGTCCTGTCCCTGTTCCCTGGAGCAGAGCCTGACCCCCACCGGCTCCCTCCTCCTGTCAAGGAGTTGCAGAGAGCAGGAAGGTCCTCCCCAGCTCCCTCAGCTGGTCCTTATCAGGTCTGTGCTCCAGATGCTTCCCCAGCTCTATTCCCTTCTCTGAACATCCTCCAGCACTTCAATGTCCTTCTTAGAGTGAGAGGCCCAAAACTGACCACCGGACTCAAGATGTGGTCTCATCAGTGCCCAGTACAGGGGGACAGTCACTACGACCAGGCATGTTCCTGTATGGGGCACAGGGTGAGATGATCACCAAAGACCTGATCTCTTCCAACCTTGTCCCAAAACTCCCACAGATTGATTCTCCTCCCCAGCCATGTGCCATGATGAACACACTTCATGCGGATACTCAGCACAGCACTGCAGCCCTTCCTCCTCCTGATGGGCCCTTGCACCTGGTGTTGCTGCATCTGGCCCTGGAGGCCTCTGGGAAACTCAAACCTGGGGTATGAAAGAGGCTTCATACACTTCCTTGACACAAAGGAATCTCGCAGGACTGTTTTTCTTGCTAATAAAAATCTCCCAGAGATTCTACTCTGTGATAATGTGCTTCTAGCCAGAGATAATTGGAGATACACCTCTCACCTTGGGTTGGTTTCCCACACGAGCATCCCCAGGTGTACTATCAGGGCTTGCATGAAAGGGAAGGGGAATTGCTACCATTTTTTTCCTTAGTATTCATGTTTTTCCTGTGCAGGACTACTATAGAAATGGATTTGTATCAAAGCGTCCCTCCTTATCAAAGCTTACAATTGAATACACCTTAAAAAATCTTTCTTTTGGTGCCACAATTTCTTGATTAAAACAGAGCCAGACTTCATCTGACGGGGTCTGAAGTTTTATGGTTAGCCAAGAAGTGGATTAGAAAGGAAATAAAGCCCTGCCAATTCTGAGTACTGTGCCCAGGAACAGGCATAAGCCATACAACACCCTCCATCCCCTGCACCCAAAGACTGATGAGCAACTCCTGACTTTCCATGTCATGAAATTTTGCAGCATTTAAGCACAATCAGCTGAATTTGAAGAGTTGTGTTTACTTTCCTTTAGCAATACTGGTGAGTCCACTGTAAGGGATGGATGAAGCAGATTTCTGTGCAGGCATATCCAAAACCCAGATAATTTTGCAGTATACAATGAAACTACAGAAAACCAAGGCTGGAAAGGACACTGAGAAGCCACCTATCCATTCCTCTGCCCCAGGGCAGGGTCACCTGTATTTTTCAGGCTGATGTTTGTCTAACATTCAGTTAAAATCCTTCACTGCCCCTCCAGGCTGTCTGTCCCAGTGCTGCTCTCTCTCTCCTCATGGGAAATGCTTCTTAATGTCTAAGCTGGACCTCAGGGCTTCACCTGACGCCTTTTCCTTCTTGCTCTAACCTCTTGGACATGGAAAACAGACTCAGCCCCCTCACAACACCTTTGTACATGTTTGACAGCTGCTGGCTCCTCTCTCTTTATGACTCCCTGCTCCAAGTTAAATTCACCAAGACCTTTTAAATTCTGACTCTCTGCTTCGGTGTAGCTTTGGTACCTCCCCAGACTGGTGTGACCTGTAACCACCCCCTCTTCCTCTGAGCAGAACAGAGGCAAAACCCTGGAGGTCTCCACACAGGACAATCTTCCTTTCATAAAATTGGTAAGGCTGGAAAAGACCTTGAAGTTCATCAAGTCCAAACATTAATGACAGTGGTGACTTTTTGACAGTGGCACAGATAACTTGTTTCTGGTGAAGTTATATGGCAACCTCATATCCAAATTACACTATTTCCCTTTAAAGATTAATCCACTGTTTTGAAACTGTCTATTCTTGGCAAATCCACATTGACTGCCATTGAGTTGTAAGAGTTGCATTGCAATTTATTTATATTCTGTGTTACCAGCAGTCCTTAACACATGATTTAGGCATTTAAGAGAAGACATCCCTGCTAAAAAAATGTCTGTTCCCATTCACAGAAGAAACTCCAGGAACTAAAAGAAAATTAATCTAAAGGAGGACTGATCCATAGCTATTAGGCTCCAAAATAAATGGCACAAATTTCAGTCTTGCCGTAGTCTAGGAAAAATCAGCAACTTCTGGGGATTGCATTGGATCCCTAAGACAGGAATATGGGATGCTGCTTGGCAGCTGGGGGAAGCACTCCCTCCCTCAGGTTCTCTGGAAGTCTCTGCTTCTACCCAATAACTACCCCGGGGGCTTAAGTTAGCTGCCTAAATTAGATAGTGTGCATACAGCCTGCAACTTCCCTGGTGGGAATTCCCCATGTGTAAAAAAGAAAGCAATTTCTACCTAGCAGTGGGCTATGAGGGAAGAATTAATAAGCTAAAGAAGATGAAGCACTCCAATAAACAGCCAAACACTGTAAAGGGCTGTGCCGGGTCACTGCTCTCCAGCTGGAGGCAGCAATCCCACAGACCCCTCAGCACACTGGGATAACATGTTTGACCAGACCCTTGACCACCCAGCTGCCCCTCTTCTTGAGGTGTCAGGGTTTGTCACATCTCAGAGCTGTTTTCAGCTGAAAGATCGATGTTGAGGTGGTGGCACATCCACACGGTGAGTGCAGAGCCTTCCACGCCGGCTCCACCCCTCAAACCAGGAGCACAAGGAGAAGACTTTGAATCATGGCTTATTAACACAACCAAACTACTTCCACAGACCATCTAAAACAAGTGAATACATTTGGAATAAATGGCTTTTACTTCACGCCTCGTTAGAAGTTCCTTGGCTGGATGGTATTGGAGATGACAAGCAGGACCACCAGGCCCCTGGCTGGAAGATGATAATGAGATCCAGTACCTAAAACCTGAAGTGACACTCACTAAATCTGCTTCAGTTTGTTTAAATTTCCTTCTGAATAGCTCAAGGCTCTTGGGGACACCAGACCACAGGCATCATCAGGCTTAGGATGAGGGGTGGGAAAGGTCCATCAAGACAAAGAGGAAATTCATAGAATCATAGGATGTCCTGTGTTGGAAGGGACCTTAAAGATCATCTCATTCCAAACCCCCTGCTGTGGGCAGGGACACCTTCCACTAGATCAAGTTGCTCAGATTTGGAAGTAATTAATGTCCAGAACAAATGGCCAAGTGCAGCAATGGAGTGTCCATTGCTGGATATTTCCACCTCCAGAGTGGTTATTTTTCCAAGAGAGATTGTCCAATCAAAACATGCATTAATCTACAGACATCTTTGGGATTGGATTAAACAGCAGGACAGATTAAACAAACATAATTGTCCCTCTGACTTTTAAATCTCTGACTCCCCATCTACCCAGACACCACAAAGCCTCACTCTCCCAGTGAGCAACACCAGCCTAACATGGGAATAACAATTCTTGTCCACAAAAGTTCTCAACAAACCAGGTTTTCAGGAATGAACAGCACGTAGACAACCTTACAGCTCCCGATTCAGGAGAGTGTATGAAAATCTGATCCCATTAATCTAGAATCTAAGACACAGTCCTTCCAAAAGTGCATAGTTCTGTGCCTACCATTCCAAAACACAGCATTCTGATGACATCCTCAGGCCAGATTAGGAGTTTTGGCTGCTTTTGGCAAAAGAAGAGTGAAATGGGACCCAAAATAGCTGTGCTGTTACATATAGAGGTGTAAGCATTGGCCAGGAGGGGATATCTGCTGGTTAGGAGAGGCTTGAGACCCTCCTCTGGTCTCCAGGAGACATCATATCTCCCATTTGGATTCAGAGAACCACACACCTTTTTGTAGCCAAAAAAGGTGGATAAAGGTTCATAAATTTGGTACAAAAATGGCAAATAAACTGGACATTTTGGTATTTTTGAGGCATAACTGTCTGGCTGCGCTTTCCTCCTCATCCTGAACATCTCCTAACTGGGACCCTCACCATCCTCCTATGGAAAGTGGGTCACTGTACAGAGGGGATGGCAGGAACCTTCCAGTAAGGAAGTTCCTCGCCCATAAAATGCCACACCACTGCTTTTTATTCTGGTCTCTGCTGGTGTTGAATGTAGCAGTGCCTGATGGTGGTGGGCATTGATGATGATGATGGTAGGACTCTGGGTGAGGATGGGGTGGCTTCCTGCTGGGAAACACATGAATTTGCCCCACCACGTGGTGCAAATAGGGCTGATAGGAGAGCTGATGTGAAATGGTGTGTTTTGTGTCAAGCAGGTACATAAATCCACACCAGACAAAGATCTGCCCTTAAATTTCAACACAGAGAAACGTGGACCAAATCAGAGCCAATGAAACATGACTTTACCAGTTCAGATTCAGCACAAACCAAAACCAGTGGTATGGCTCTTACTCAGGAACAGACTGACCCAAACCCCTGCAACCACCACTACTCCCAGAAAGATTGCTGCTAAATCCAAACTGTGAAATTGGGACTTGGCCCTAGACCAAGCCAACATCTTGGCTGGGCTGAAAAAAGCCACCAAGTAAACGCTGAGAAATGAGGAGTCTGCTCCCTTTCTACAGCAATCTTTTCCAAGGTCTCAATCATATGCCCCAACTTTTCAAACCTTTATCACCTGCTATAAAATAATATTTTTAAAAATTAATGGATGAGCAGTGTTACAAAATACAAAGCACTTTCATAAATGGTACACAGGAATTTGTATAAATTTTTATGTGGAAATAAGGGTGAATCAATTGGATCCAACCATCTGCACCACCTCTCTCAAAAAATTCAGCCACCATGTAATTCTTCCTCTCCCTTCCCCAGCCTGAATCCCCTTTTCCCCCCACCCACCAGGAAAAATTCAGAAATCCCATAAAAGTTAACTGCCTGAAGTTGCAATGTAAGTCCTGTTAGGCAGCCAGTTCCCTTTCAAAACACACACACACAAAGGAAGCCCTGGGAATTTCTTTTGGTGCAGTGTGTTTACTGGGATGTAAAGACACAGCAGAATTAAGGTACATCCAGGCAATTTTTCAAGCGTGCCTGGAAGAGATGGCAGGGATTTCTCTCAACAGTGCTGAATTCAAATCTGAGGCACAAGGTTTGGTGAAAAGGATTGCTATTTTTAATACCCACAGTTTGCTTGTGCGATTCCAGCTCTCTAAGACCCCAAGACCTTTAAATTCCATCTAGTGTCTATCACATGCCATTGAATTGGCATGTTTGCAAATTGCATGCAGTGAGATCCTTCCATACCAGCAGCTCTGTCTCAGATTCCCCACCATCCCTGCCAAACTAGTATTGCCTGCACATTTTTTTCATCTTTTCATTGAGTTCTGTGTGTCAGCCAACACATTCTTTAGAACAGGCTTCAGTAGGCATGGTAACTGGTTCCTGGTTGCAAGCTGCCTTATGCATTTGCTCCTATTCCTTTCTGGATAATTTTTCCCCCCCCTCCTTCCTCTTAGGTGAGGACTTAAAACGTGGTTAGCGCTATCTGTTCCATCTGTTGTGTTTGTGATAAATAGCCGAGATACAATAAAAAGTCCTAATTGAGGTAGTGATGCGGTGAATAAGCAAAGCTCGTTCGTGGGGACTGTGAATCTGGACCGTTGGTAGCTGCAGGTACCTCGGGGCTGCTCAGCCTGACTCTGCTGTGTTGACTTTGTCTAATTGCAGGGGAGGAGCTAGAAAAGCAGTGAAGGGCAGTGGCACACACAGCAGGAGAGCTGAAAAATACTGGCATAACCACGCAGAGCTAAACAAACTGACTGACAAAGCTCTTGGCGTATTATTAAAAAATCTGGCAAAATGCTCATCTCTTGACAAAAATGTAGAAAGACTAGTAATGCAGAACTTTATCCCATGTTGGATTTTAAAGTGGCTAATGCCAAGTTGTCTGTCAAAATTAATAGGGCATTGCTCCTTCTTATAGAATAGGAAAAAGAGGGAGATCGCAAATACATATTATTCATTTATTCATCTCTAACAAAAATGATGTATCTGCTAAAAATTTATTTAGGGAGGGCTTTGGTAGATGCTAATTCTGAAAAAGCAATACTCAAGGAGTGATGCTAGCTTATACTTACTGGGGTTAAGGGATAAAACCTCCCAGTAATAGCAGTAAAAGCCTGCTATCATCTCAAACCCCAGGGTGAGGGAGTTTCAGCCCAGAGACACTGTTACCCATCTACATCTCTGCCCAGATGAGTATTTTCCTTCCTGGTGATTTTCATTTAAATCCAAAAAATTTCATTTTAAAATGTGCTGCTTCGGTAGAATGTCATTGATACTCGGGGTTTTCACAGGCACTAATCCATAAGCAGATTTGTTTACCATCAGCCATAGTCAAACTTACTCTGCTTTAGTGTTTGCAAAATAGTTTTGACTCTTTTACCTATGGAGACCTGACACCTGAGCTTCGTCTCCCAGAAGATTCTCAAATATAATATTTGTGTTTTCTGCAGGAAAACTTACACTTCTCTAAGCACCACCTCCACTACATAAGCCTATCCACAGAGTTAAAAAAAAAAAAAAGTGAGGAAATTTGCTTAAGTTGCTTTATTATCTTTCAAATTACTAATTACAGGTCCTGAAAATATCTGAAGACTCCTCCTTCCCAAATAAAACTCATGGATACAACACTGTGTTCCCTGCTCTGGATAAACAGCCACATCAGCCTGCAAACCATCCAGGGTCCTGCCCATGGTGCAGAGCCCCCAGAGCTCCATCCAGAGCACAGGCCACTGTGAAACCAAAACATGCCATTTAAAATGAAGACACAGTTGGCTTCCTTTCCAATTCCAGGGATGTCTGCATAGCCTGAATGCAACATTACAAAATTATATTGAAAAGAGCCTGGTGTATTTGGGGCACTTCCAGGAGGAATCAAAGACAAGAAGCCATTTTATTAGCACACCCAAATAAAGAAAATACTTTCCCTGCTTTAAGAAGGTGATAGAAAGATGAATTTTCTTTCCTTCTTTTTTTTTTTTTAATTTTTTATAGCAGGCTGTGACCATTGTCCTCATCTGTTGTAGAACTGCAGGGGACTCTCTGGTCAGTATTGCTGAACTGATGCACACCAGGGGTGCAGCATTTTGTATCTAGTTCATACATGGGCAAATATGGCTCATTTTGTTGTGTAAGAGAAGCCTGGCCTTAGTCTTTTCCTAAGGAACCACCTAAAGGTTGCCAGAGTGTCTTCAGGACAGCGAGAGAGAACATGTTTGAAAGCACAAACACTTTCAGCAGGTAAGGAGAAAAGTCCTGCATTGGCAGCACCTCCAGAAGTCTCCAGCCTGGTAGAGAACAGGAATCCTGCAGCTCACACAGGCTCATTCAGCCTTGTAGCTACTTGGAGTCACCCTACCTATTTCAGCAGAAGAAAAAGCTTCAGGGAGACCTCAGAGCCCCTTCCAGTGCCCAAAGGGGCTCCAAGAGAACTGAAGAGGAACCTTGCACAAGAGCCTGGAGTGACAGGACAAAGAGGAATGGCTTCAAACTGGAAAGGGTGGGCTTAAATGGGATATTGAGAAGGAATTCTTGGCTGGGAGGGTGGGCAGGCCCTGGCACAGGTTACCCAGAGAAGCTGTGGCTGCCCCATCCCTGGGAGTGTCCATGGCCAGGTTGGACAGGGCTTGGAGCAACCTAGGCTGGTGGAAGGTGTCTCTTCCCATGGCAGGGGGTGGAACAAGATGAGCTTTAAAGTCCCTTCCAACCCAAACAATTCTATTATTCCATTATACTGCGATGTTAAACCCCTCCCTCCAGATGTGACAGGCTGAATCTGGGCATCTCTAGGAGAGCCAACTCCTTTCATTGCTAACAAGACACCCCCAGGCCCCCCCAGGAGTGTGAGGAAACATTGACACCTGACACACACACACACAAAAAAAAAAAAAAAGAATTGTGAAAACGTTCTTCAAAGGCTGATGGAATAAACATGTAAATACAAGATGGGCTGACTTCCTACTGTTCATGTTTGCTCACTGTGAACATTTGGTTCACTTGGCTTTCCTCATTATTTCAGCTGGGGAAAGTCACTATATGAATTAATAGCAGATTTCCCCG
Organism: Sakesphorus luctuosus; assembly: GCA_013396695.1. Lineage (NCBI taxonomy): Eukaryota > Metazoa > Chordata > Aves > Passeriformes > Thamnophilidae > Sakesphorus > Sakesphorus luctuosus. The sequence continues at coordinate 674,767 of VWZD01025248.1, read as the reverse complement.
CTGAAAATAAATGTTTACCAGTAATTTTTTTTTTCCTTTTGGCAGAGACCAGGCTTTTTTGTCTGACTGCCTCCTTTTTGGCCTGCACATCCCTGAGGTGTGTAATTAAAGTGAGGGAATTTGTGCCTAGTGCTTTAGGGGCTTAATGAATAGAAAACACAGGATATTTCATTGATTTGGTGCACGCGATATCGTCAGAGTGTACATTTCCTTTGTAAATGGCAAAAAGAGAGCCATAATAATATATGTGCATTCAACCTTGTGTGTAAAAAAAAATAAAATTGAAAAAGAAAGGACAAATAAAAATAAAAGAACTGTATCTGTTTCCAAATTCTAATATAAAACACATTCAAAAAGAGCAATTTAGATTAAAACAGAAAAGACAGGAGCTTCAATATGGCTCAGAATAAACAATCAAGCCCTACTTTCCTCAAGATATAATTTCACTTAGAGTAGGTGTGGAAATCTTTGAAAAATTCATTATACAAAGCCACATGTGAAAATAAGATTTGTGTTAGCAAAAGATTCTTTGGCTGCTGTTACGAAAATAAAAAGTACATTAAATAGCATGTGTGTATAATGTATAAACAGAGGACAATCTGGGCAGTGAGTGGGCATCTGGGATAAGCCTGGCATGTTCTGTGCAGTAATGTTGTGGGGTGGAATAAGAGGAGCTTTAAGGGAAGATAAATTCACTTTTCTGGAGAGGTCTTTTTTTGTAGAGCTCTGAACAATCCATTGTGGATCTGCCGTGATGATCAGGCTGGTGCATTTTCTTACTAAAAAAAGCAGGTGGACACCTGTGTCCCTTTGGACCTGATGAAGAGGTGCAGCCAGAGACCAAGCACAGACCACAACTACAGCCTTCCCTGTGACCCAGCTCAACCCAACCCAGCCTCTGCCCCACCAGGTCACACAAGACATGGGACATCTTTCCTGACATCCTCTGTCTTGTCTCCAAATGCAGCACCATCTCAGACATCAAGGACAAAGATAAATGAGTCACAGAATCATTTAGGTTGGAAAAGTCCTCCAAGGTCATCGAGCCCAACCATTAACCCAGCACTGCCAAAGCCACCACTAATCCATGTCTCCAAATGCCACATCCACACATCTTCTAAATGCCTCCAGAGATGGTGACTCCATCACTGCACTGAACAGCCTGCTCTAATGCTTGACACCATTTTGATGAAGAAATTCTTGCCAATGTCTAATCCAAACCTGCCTTGGTGTAACTTGAGGCCATTTCATCTTGTCTTGTTCTCTGGGAGCCGAGACTGACCCGCACCTGGCTTCATTCTTCTGGCAGGGAGATGCAGAGCTCGAGAAGGCCCCCCTGAGCCTCCTTTTCTCCAGGCTGAGCCCCCCCAGCTCCCTCAGCTGCTCCTCACCAGCCTGCAGCAGCCCACCCATCCCCTGAGCACCATGGAGAGCAGGAGGAGCTCTCTAATACACTTTCTGTTCATTCTTTATGTCAGTTGTGAGTATCAGGGGTCTGGCCAGGAGCCTGGGCCGTGTGCAGGTGCCAAAATACAAATAATCCATGTGCAAGGAGCAAGGCAGGTTCCCCAGTCTTCCATTCAGTGGAGAGCAGTCCTAGCCTGCCCAGGACTGAAGGCCCAAGGCAAAAGCTGAGGTTGCCTGTGATCCTCTGCTTAACAGATGGATGGTGACACGCTGGAACAGATTATCTGGTGAGCCAGTGCAATTTCCAGCACTGGAGGTCTCTGAGGTATCTTCCAGCCCTATTGCTCAATGAATCTATAATTCATCATTTTGTGAGCGAGTCAAGAAACTCCCTCAACTCTCAAAACAGCATGCAAAGGACAAATTGCTCTTTTTGCATCTCTTCCCCCTCAAGCAGAAGGGAAAATAAGGCATGGGATGGCAATGCAAAGAGAAAGTAGGAGAGTTCAGCATCTCTCCACAGCTCTACTCTGTCCAGGCTATAAAGCTCTGGACGTGTTTATTCATATTAAAAAAAAAAAAAGAAAAGGAAAGCATGTGAAAATATAATTTTTCTCTTCTTTCCTTTGACCCTTCTGATATCTTCTTCACAGCAGAAGATTAAGTTCAATTTCAAGAATCCATTGGAGAAGAAATGCATGTAGAATTGTAAAAGAAGCATTTCATCATTAAAAGGAGACATCCCAGGGTGTGTTAGGGGATACCAGCAGAGAGAGACTGTTTTGTTGGGACGTCAGGCCTCCTCCTCCCTGAATTTTCAGCTCTGTCTGGCACACTTGAAAAAAGCAGTTAATTCAAAGAGTTTATTTCAGGTCAGTATTATTGTTAAATATATTTCTCTAATAGGCAGGATTTGAGGGCCAGGATTATGAATTATCTGAACTTCAAGGTATTTATTCTAACTGTAAATGACCTTCCTGACCTTTCCTCATTTTCACTCCGTCAATGTCCTGGACTTCATCATTTAAAGCCAAATATAACACTACCTAAAGTCCAAAGCAGCACGATCCACTTGTACAACAATATTTGCAAACTGCCAAATAAAATAAATATTTAATTAAACCACTGACCCCCCATCCTATTCTTTCCCTGATGTGGAAAAATAGAAGTAAAAGCTAAGTATGTCATCCCAGCTTTCTGTGGACATTTATTTATGTCTCTCAGTTGTATCCCAGCACTGTATGGGTCAGAGACATTTCAGTTTCTGCTGAGCAGTTCTGCAAAATCCAGTCAAAATCCAGGCAAAGGCAATCTTGTGTTCACTGTGTTGTCCCACCCACTACTGATCCACATGCAAGGAGTGGGGTATTTCCAGAACAAATTTTACATTGCAAATCAATATATTTTGTGTCAACTTTGGGACATTGCCTTTTTCATTGAAGTGATGAAGAAGAAAAAACAATACCAGTACACTCAAAGAAAAGTGGTACAAGAAATACAACATTTTGTGCATAGAATTGGAAAGGAGGAGCTGTGGCTGCCCCATCCCTGGAAGTGTTCCAGGCAAGGTCGGACAGGGCTTGGAGCAACCTGGGCTAGTGGAAGGTGTCCCTGCCCATGGCAGGGAGTTGGAACAAGATGGTCTTTAATGTTCCTTCCAACACAAACCATTCTGTGATTCTACAAAGTGTATTTAATCTCTCCAGCTGTAAGAGTTTCCTTGCCTGCCATCCATGTGGCACTGTCTGTGGCACATGGGAACTGCAGATTCAGCTGGCACCCCCATGGGCAGACTCAGCAAGGCTCTTCAGCAGTCAGCACACACAGAAGCTTTGCCTTTTATATGTAATGGTTATGTGACATTCCCTGATCTTAAAATAACAAAGCATTTTAATCACCGAGACTTTGACCTTTTGGTCAAGTGGAACACTTGCTATTTAATTTCTTTGCCTTTCATACAATACATTAGATTGTTCCTGTAAAGTAACTCGGGAGACTGCTCAGCAGAGAAAAGCTGGGTTTGTGGTAAAGGCAACCACAAAAGGTTCAGCTCATGTCTCTGTACAACCTTCCTGGGTGGACTCAGACAATTTGCTCACACTTTGACACATCCAGCCCAGCTTTAGTTGTCCAAGTAATACACACCAGAGTCTCTCTGCATCTTCTGGGAAATTAGCAGAAAGGAAAGAGCACATCCACAAGACAATTCAGCCTATCCAAAGTCTGAAACACATTTTAGAGATGCTTCTTTCTTCAGTTCCTTATATTCCTTATATAGAGAGCCCCTTATATTTTACATCTACTTGCAGAAATTTGCTGCCTTGGTTACAGGCCAGAAAACTTGTGGGGTTTTAAAAATTTTCTTCTTCCAACCAAGAGGATCCAAATGGCATCAAGCAGTCAGATTTTGAGGACCAAAAGCAGGAAGGAGACCAAGATAACAGATATCTTCAGAAGGCTGTCAAGAAAAAAAGCCTTCCTGCCAGACATTCACCCATATCTGCCAGAGCACTGATCAAGTTCAAAACTGAATGACAAAAAGGGATAATGGCTTTAAACTGGAAGAGGGTAGATGTGGATAGAGGGTGGTGAGGCCCTGGCACAGGGTGCCCAGAGAAGCTGTGGCTGCCACATCCCTGGAAGTGTCCAAGGCCAGGCTGGATGGGGCTTGGAGCAACCTGGGCTAGTGAAAGATGTCCCTGCCCATGGCAGGGGCTGGGACTGGATGAACTTAAAGGTCTCTTCCAACCCAAACCATTCTGGGACTCCATGATCCATCAGCAGGGTGGAGCAGGCACACCCTGACCTCCCTTCAAGCCCCGTCTTCAATAATTTCACATATGCATTCAGCTAGACTGAAAGAAGACACAGATTCCCACTGTGTGGATGTGAACATTCATCCCATCCCGTGGAGCTGTGAATTCCCCTCATCTCAAATCCAGCAACAGCCCAGTCACCTAAACACTTGCTAAACCCCGGATCCTGCACTTTGGCCACACCAACCCCTGCAGCGCTCCAGGCTGGGCACAGAGGGGCTGGAGAGCAGCCAGGCAGAAAGGGACCTGGGGGGACTGAGGGACAGGAAGCTCAACAGGAGCCAAGAGTGTGCCC
>VWZD01025248.1:651651-669983 GCA_013396695.1 Sakesphorus luctuosus | reverse complement strand
TATGATTCTATGATTCTAATATAAATGCAGCAAATACAGATGTTGATGTTCCTCCCTCCTCTCTCCTTTGAAGCAGCTTTATATCATTTAACTCATTCCAACCTTCTTCCCCATCCTTCCTTCCCCCATGGCCGCCCAGCTCAGCTGAGCAGCTGAGGGACCTGCTTCTGATGGGAAGTGTGTCCATTTTCACAGCCAAAAACTGGGAACATGAAGGCAGCATGACTCAGGACTTACGGGGAAAAAAACCCAACAAACCAAAACCAGCAGCACCACCAAACAAAAAAACCCACCGTCTGCTCTTCAACTTTCAACCTTCCTCTCTTCTCCTTCCTCTTTCCATGGGGCTCTCATTGCAAGCTGATCATGTTCCCAAATACCACAGGTCATCGTCTTCCCACAGCCTCAGGAGCTGCAACCTGCTGAGGCTGCAGTGCCAGAAGGCAGCTCTTCCCCTCGGTGTGGCTTGCAGGTCATTTTTAACATTTTCCTAAGGGGAAGAGATGCTCAGATTGGGTGTTGCCTCCACGCACACTTTGGTTCCTCTGTGACAGTGGCACCTCTTGGTTGTGGAAGTGCCGAACTGGAATTCAACACGGTTCGTCTTTTCCCTCCCTTTGCGCTTTTTGGGATGACTTGGGATGCATTTGTAGGTCCGTTTTAAAATCTAAGTACTCAGCAGAGACTGCCAAATTTCAGCCCACAGCACATTCTTACAGCTGAGCTGTAACCCTTCAAAACAGAGACTGCTAACATATGGTTGTGTCAGTGGGAGCTTCTGTAATGCAATTTATTGTTGTGTAGGCTCTTTCAAGCTACTACACATGAAAGGTAAAGGGAGCATTTACTCTTCGATGGGAGTTTAATCTTAGATTTACCTCATTTGAAACAAAACCTTCATTTGCATCTCGAATACATAAGCAATCACCTGTAAAGAGTGCTTGGGAATAGAGACGTTTCTTGACTGTCATCAGAGCCTTTGCTCCTGGCTGGGGGGTTTGCCTAAAAAGAGGCAGCAGAATTCAGTCCTCTCCCAGACAGTGTGCACAAACACCCACTGATATCACTAGAAAACAGTGATAAATAAGGGAAAGGGCTCTCATGAAGTGGAACAGATACTCACAGCTAACATGGGGCTTGTGCAAGGTTCATTCCATTGCATGCATATATAATATATAATTTAATTCCTCCATGCTTTGCCTTCCGTGCCCTTTTAACATCTAAGCATTACAGTGTATGGTTAAGCCTTCAAACAGAAGTAATCTCCCATTGAAGTGAAAGTGCTTGATCCTGTACAAGCAACAAAAGATAAAGCTATTCCACATGAGGGTGAAGTGCTCACTCCTCAGGCTCGTCACCTCCTCAGCATCAGCAAAGGGACATGGGTGGCACAGGATCCTTCTCATGGCCCACTCCACCTCCATCCCATCGGCATCATGAGCTCATGGACTTCACAAAACACCTCTTCTAAAGGAGGATACAGAGTTTGGGAGTTGAGGATGTTTAAAAACAAGTCCCTCTGCTTGGTTTAGTCTGGGTCTAACAACATCACAAGCCTTCCAGACACATTTGAGTATTTGTGCAATATCCAGCTTCAAGCTTGGCTCATTTCTATATGAGAAGCACTGACAGCCCACAACTTTCAGATTTTTTTTCCTTTTTTTCCCCCTATGTGTAACTCCCACCTATGGAGACACAACACTAAGTAATCACTGACCAGGCCATAATTCCAGAATGTGACCTCAATCTCTGACCTGCCACCGCCTGCAGCTGAATTCCTGAGTATGAAGGCAGGATGAAAGTATCTAAAATACACCAGCTTTGGGAAGGGTTTGCTCTAAAGCTTTGTGTTCCTCTTGAAGGCCTCTGAGAAAGAAAACATTGCGGAAAACATTATGGATAAGTCTCCTTTTTTTTCCTATTGGCCTCCAGGACAATGAATTTAACTTGAAGTTTTGGTTGGGTTGACACGTTGAAAGATGGCTTGGATATTTTTCTCTGGCTCTGAAGTGGGCCATGCAGAGCACAAAGAGTATAGACTAGGAGGTAGGGTAAAATAAGGTATTTTAAGTAACTTAAAGAGAGAGAGAAGGTCCTTTTTATTTCCATCATGTGATATCTCTGAAACCTACCAATTTCCTTTACATACCATCAGTGAAAACTTGTAGAGCTGATCCTTTTAGCAGAATTTCCAAACCAATATGTTCATCAGGCATCTCAATATCAAAAACCAGGGAGACCCGACTCAATCTTCCCTACACAGAGGGCCGTTTTCAAAGGACACCAGCTCTCTCTCTCCTGTAATACACATGATCTTCTCTAGCTAAAGTCATGAGACAGTAAAAATTGTCTTTATTCCCAATAGTTTACTTTGCTGTCCTCTGGCTACCAAGCAATGAGTGCCCTGGTTACTATAAAAGTCATGCACACATGTCTCCTGCCAGCATGGTGTCATGTCTTCTGTCAGTGTGTTATTTAGTACTCAGTGTTCCCATTATCTTCAAACTGGCTCTGGATTTGTTCCAAAGATTGCAATGTTATTCATGAAAACTTTGGTGGAGGCTTTACAGTCTGGTTGAGCAAGAGGCTGAAACAATGCGGAGTTTGGCAGGGGGAAGGCGTGGGGATTGGGGTTTGGGGGGCAAAGACCGAGGGAGTTCATATCTGTGTGTGCCAATTATCAATCTGAGAGTTTGCGTTAATCTGTCCGGATAAAAGAAATTCTGTGGGATGAGGAAAATGTGAAGCACTGATACGTGGAAGGAGAGAAATTGCTCTCCTGGACAGCAATCACCAGGAGAACTCCCAGCCAGGATAAGTCCCCTTTCTACTCTGATTATTTACCACTTTATTACCATGTCTGCTTTTCCAAACAAACAAATAAACAGAGCAGAAACCTGAAACATATCCCTATCAGGCTTCAAGATGAGACATTAGCAAAACTTTCATAAATTATAATTTTGAAGAGCTAATTTGGCTATTTCTTTGTCTCCCCAAACCCTGTCACTCTAAATCAGTGTAAGAGCTACCCTCCCTGGATGGCTCAGTTTTACTATTACCAGAATTATTCAAGCATATTAGGACACTTCTCGCCAAGAATACCTTGCAGTCTGATGTAAAGTCTTGTTTTCCTTGATTAAATCTCCATTTCTTATATTTGGTAGAACAAACAAGGAATTGAATATTTTATTAGAAAGAATATGATTTTTTTTTTGCTAGTTAATATATTTGCTCCCTGGCAGAGCCTCAAGGAGTGAATATTTTACTTCCATGACAGCCCTAAAGGGATGACACTTATAGAGTCTGATCTCAGCCTGTTCTACCAGTATGAAAAGTGTGGGGTTTGCAGTACAGAGCCAAATTTCATAGAATCATAGAATGGATTGGGTTGGAAAAGACCTCTGAGATCATCCAGTCCAACCCTTGAGCCAACTCCACTCCCTTTACCAGATCATGGCACTCAGTGCCACGGCCAAGCTCAGTTGAAAAACCTCCAGGGATGGGGAATCCACCCCCTCTCTGGGCAGCCCATTCCAATGCCTGAGCACTCTCTCTGCAAACAATTTGTTTCTGCTCTCCAACTTCAATTTCCCCTGGCAGAGCTTGAGCCCGTGCCCCCTTGTCCTATTGCTGAGTGCCTGGGAGAAGAGACCAAACCCCACCTGGCTAGAACTTCCCTTTCCTCATGCTAAGAGAGCTTTTGCTTATGAAAAAAAAAATCCACATAATTTTCACCCTCCTACTTAGGAATTGTGTCTGAATTCAGGCACTGATTTGCTCAGTTTCTGAACAAAGGTCATCCCAAATAAAAAACATAGTCCCAAACTCTCTAAATGCTGAGTGTACCTAGTTCAGCTGCCTGCTATCTCTGAAATCAGATCGGGATTCAACATGCACACCTCCTGCTTGTCTTTTCTTCCCAGGAATGACACTGTGAGGGAAGAGCAGCGTGTTTAACAAAGCTGTTATGCAGTTTACTGATTGTGATTATTCAAGGCAAATGCTTTGAAGTAACAGCTTAGTGAAGAGTGACAGTAAACAAGATAGAGAGATATACCTAGATGAGAAGAAAAATAAATGGCAATTAGAATTGATACTCTAGGTGTAGGAAACGCTGGCAAGACCTCAATCTCCAGCAATGACACTTTGCATTTGTGTTGCCACTTCCCCACAAGATCTCCAGGATGAATCACAAATGGCAGTCAGACAGCACTGAGCCCCCAAAAGCCAGGGGACATCAGCCCAGCTGCTGGACAGCCAAGGGAAATGAGGAACAAAGAAAGAGGAGCTCTAGTTAAACCTCCAGACCTGGTTTGTATCAGCAACAGTGTGGCCAGAGGGACCAGAGCAGTGACTGTCCCTCCTGTGCTTGGTACAGCCAAGGCACATCAAATTCTGGGGTCAGTTCTGGCTCCTCGTGACAAGAAAGACATTGAGGGGCTGCAGTGTGTCCAGAGAAGGGAATGGAGCTGGGGAAGGGTCTGGAGCACAAGTGTGATGAGGAGCAGCTGAGGGAGCTGGGGGTGCTCAGCCAGGAGAAAAGGAGGCTCAGGGGGGACCTTCTCACTCTGCAACTCCCTGACAGGAGGGGAGAGCCAGGGTAGGGGTCGGGCTCTGCTCCCAAGAAACAAGTGACAGGACAAGAGGCAATGGCCTCAAGTTGTTCTAGAGAAGGTTTAGATTGGATATTAGGAAAAATTCCTTCAAGGAAAAGGTGACCAGGCACTGGAACAGGCTGCCCAGTGCAGTGGTGGAGTCACCATCCCTGGAGGGATTTAAAAGCTGTGTAGATGTGGCAACTGGGGACAAGGCTTAGTAGTGGGCTTGGAAGTGCTGGGTTAGTGGTTGGTCTCCATGATCTTAGAGGTCTTTTCCAACCTAAATGATTCTATCCCCTAAGTGCCTGTAACAGCATTTATGTCCAAGACAATGATAAGCAATTCAGACCAGCCCTTGACATCCAACACAGTGAACACAGAGGCCTTGGGGACTGTACTCAGACAGGACACTATAAGGACATGTTTTAATTTGCCACTTCCCCTCCCCTTTCCTTGCACTGGGAACTAAGGACTGGCAGTCAAGGGCAACATGGGGCTCACAAATGTTCCTCATTGCCTTGTTAAGAAGCAGCTCTGTTCATCTCAGGTGGGGTACCCATGGGTGCACCTGAGCCCAAGTCTGAGCTTAGGATGGACCATAGAGTCCAGGGCAGACCCAGGAACAGAATCCAACAGCCTTGACTCTGAAGGAGAAGGCAAATGTGCAAGCTGGACACTCCAGTAATGTTCTCAAAGCCCATGCAGGACAGAAATCCTCACAGGAAGCATAGAAATCCCTGCAGGGTGTCCTAGAAGAGATGTGTTCATAAACTGAGCATGAACTGAAGAACAGTCAAAGGATTATAATTTTCTATTTTATAGACTCTTTTGGCTCCTCTTACATAGACTGCCAATCTACTTGCCTTTAGCTTTCAGTGGTTGGGACAATTTCTATACTCATTTCAATTTTCTGACTTCCATAAATGTCTCCTCTCAGACCCAATAAATACAGGTTGTACTGAGGGAAATCCTGAGGTGGTGAGGCTGTTGCATCTCCATTGCTTTCAGTGGAGGAGTTTGCACACGAGAGTCCAAAGTGTGTCTGTGCAAACTTTGGCATGGCCAAGGAGTTACCAAACACTCTCATAGAATCATGGAATGGACCTTAAGGATCATCTTATTCCACCCCCTGCCATGGGCAGGAACACCTTCCACTATCCCAGGTTGCTCCAATCTGGCCTGGGACACTCCCAGGGATGGGGCAGCCACAGCTTCTCTGGGTAACCTGTGCCAGGGCCTGCTCACCCTCACAGCCAAGAATTCCTTCCCAACATCCCATCTAACCCTATCTTTTGTGTCTCAGGTTTGGTCTAGTTTTTTGCCAACCCTAGACTGCCTTTCTCCTTCCTCCCAGAGCCTTCTCAGCCAGGGAGAAAAAAAAAACTGCAAAGAAAAGAACTCAAAAGAAACTGAACTGACTTAAAAAGGAATTATATTTTCTAACATTCACAAACATGTATGCAATTTACACACTATGTGGACCCCACCCCAGGGGAAAGGGAAAAGGGGGGAAGGGAATGGGCAACAAGAAACAAGATGAAATGAAACCAAAACAGAGCAAATGAAACTAATGAATACAATTAAAAACTTCAAGAAAGGAGAGGAACAGGCAACCATACAATCTCACCAACGTCCAGAGCCAGGAAAACACCAACAGAGACACGGGACCGTCCAAGCTCCCCCGGTTCTCTCCCAAGCTCCCAGAAGAAGGAAGAAGCTACTCCCCCTCCTACTCTTAGTGGAAAACACGTGTGGAATACTTTGTAATGTCCACTTCCTTAGTTACACTGGTTACTGAGGAAGCCATGGATCAAACCCATTACATTTTGTCAGTTTGGAACCATTCCTCTTTGTCCTGTCACTCCAGGCCCTTGTCCAAAGTGCCTTTCCAGGTCTCTTGTAGAACCTCAGGCTTTTGCTGCAAGTCTGCAAATACTCTGAACCTACTAAAATTAAACATGTTTTCTTCTCACCCAGAATCCCCTTTCTCCTGTAAACAACCAGAGATGAACAAGGAGAAGGCCAATACAGAAGAACAATGACCTACCTTAAGGGTGCCCACTATACTCCTTCCCAGCACTGGCAGAAGTGCCAGCCTGAAAAGTACTGGGGAGTTTAGATTCACTCCCACATTAACTTCCTCACTTATATTTCCTCCTGAGCATTCCTGCCTCTGAGGTCTGTAACATACCACACTTCCAAGGGGTAAAGCAAAGAATTGTGACTTATCATGAACACAGTACACAGAACATTGCTCTCTTTTTTCCCTTTTGTTCCTATCTAATTCTATTTTTTTAGAAAAATTATTAAAACTAATTGCATTATTTAATCCCATCACATAAAATCCTCCAGTGTTTCGTTAATCAATGTAATCAAGCCAATCAAAATAGATAAAGATCTTTTAGCAGGCTTTGATGAGATTTTATCAAAATCTCGGTGCATATTGTGAAGTCTTATCCTCAGAAGCAAACTAACTGTAGAATGTGGCAGCTTTATCAAGCAGGCACTAATAAAACAGATGATGCTTGGGCCATTTTAAGAGGCTCTCCATATTAAATAAATAACAACAATTCTTTTGTACTATATATAAAAAATAAAACAGCAAATGGAAATAATGTTGATTTTGTATCCATGGAAAGATGGCTTTAAAGCAATCACATTTTTTAAGTAATGAAGAACACACATGTCTGTGAGTCAGCAGACCATAAAGCCACAATGCACTGGGTAATGCCAGAGTTATACCAGAACAGCTGTAAGTCAAGAGCCTTATTAAAAGCACAAACAATTTCCTTTTAAATGTAGTACTCTTACTCCACATCTGAATCATAAATAAATATGAATGAATAAGCGGTGTCTTGTGCAACATTTCCCCTTTGGGTCATAGTTCCCATTCTTCATAGGTTTGCACTGACTAATCAAGATAAGATATCGAAATATTACCACAAAACCCCCAGAAATTAAAGGGGTATTGGTGTAATACTAATGCCAGGAAATGTATATAATTGGTAGAGGCTACACTAGAAACACAGACAGCTGAATGAATGTCTTACCAAACACTTTGACCAGAAGAGATACAGCCATGATCCCACCTAATGGATTTACTGATCATGGTATAAAAGGAGGCCACTGGTTTATCCCTATAGCTACTGCCCCTTGCAGTGGCTTGTCAGATCTGACAACTGCAGAAGTAGCTGCTACTCCACAAATGCAATGACTTCCCAACACAGAAAACTCTTTGGATCAAAAAATCCCTGTTTGATTTAGATCAATAAACCGATGCAAGGCCCCTCAAGGGAGATCCTCTCCTACCAACAAGTTTCTATCAGTAGTACCAGAGATGGTGTTATCAGACTCTCTTGAGCATCTTGTGGCTCACCCAGAGTCTCCAACTCATCTGCTGCAGCTCATCCATGAAGTTCACTGACTGCATGATGTGCTCTGAGCTCTGTGCCACACTCCAGTCCTTGTCCTGCCTTCTTCATTTTCGTGTGTGCCTGGACCAGCTCTGGGCTCACCAGCACAGCTGGGATGAGGAAGCACACTGTGCTACACCTGGCAGTTAAGTGCAATACTCCTCAGGATCTAACATCCCAGGAAACCTCAGGCAGTTCCTCCCTTGGCTTAGAAGACCCCCAGAAAAGTCACGTCCCAGGGAACAGACCCTGAAGCACCAAAGCCATCAGCACTCATTGCCTGCAAAGCAGAGAGAGTTGAAAAATGAGCTTTGCCTTCTCTTACAGCTACCTCAGCATAGAATCATAGAATCAGTTGGGTTGGAAGAGACCTCTGAAATCATCAAGTCCAACCCCCAGTCCAACCCCACTATGATTACCAGATCATGGCACTCAGTGCCATATCCAGTCTCACCTTAAAAACCTCCAGGATGGGAGAATCCACCCCCTCTCTGGGCAGCCCATTCCAATGCCTGACCATTCTCTCTGCAAAGAACTTTTTCCTGATATCCAACCTAAACCTCCCCTGGCAGAGCTTAAGCTGTGCCCTCTTGTCCTACTGTTGGTTGCTTGAGAGAAGAGACCAATCCCCACCTGGCTACAACATCCTTTCAGCATTTGTTCCAGCTGAAAACACTGGAAGTTTCACCACTTCCTTTCATTTAAAAACTCTTTGGGCCAAATTCTCCTAAGGAAGCTGGAGCTTTATTCTCCCTCCCTTTATCCTCTTGAGCTACACCATGGAGATAGGCAACAGGTAGAGCTTAACACTGGCCATTTCCACAGTGAGTTCAGCACTTCAAAAGGCAGTTAGAGCTGAACAATGATCAAACCCTGCAAAAATAATGAAGGAGAAGGATCCTGGGTTTTATTTAAAATCAGGCAAAATGGCACCACTTGATTGCTTATAAAGCTGCTGGGCTGAGTGTGCAGGTAGCAGCTCACCAACAGCAAATCTAATGAATGCTGTAATTTCTCTTTGTGTTGTCCTTTAGCTTCAGTTCTATGCTGAAAACTATTTTTAAGTGGAATTAAGCTTGTCTTGCTCACAAGCAAACTTTGCTTTTTTCCTTTCCTTTCCTTAATTCAAGCACAACAAGTACAGCTCAACTTAAAAACAAAACCAGGACTGAACAAGGGAAGATGTATCGGTAAGAGGAGTAGGTGAGGTCTCCATAGTCTAGGAAAGCGTGCGAGGTGATGGATGAGCAGTTGGGGGCACCTAATTCCTGATCCACCTGCCTTTGCTGTGTGCTCAAAGGAGCAGCCCTGCTCTACATCTGCTACAAAACTGGAACTGTTATGTCTCACACAATTCCTTCAAAATAGAGCTCGAGCTTTGCTTTGAGGGAGTTGTGATATTTACACCCAAACCCCACTTTGTGTTAGCAGACCTCATCCATAATCCCAGTGGTGCCAAAAAGTCACTTCACGTGAGCTGAAATCAGAGAACTGTAGTTAAGGATGCACAAGGTCAAACTATTCTCAAAATGTTTTCCAGCAAGATAAAACACTGGAAATTTTCTCAGGAAAAATCAATGTAGTCCCACTTACAGGAGAGGTGTGGGATCAGAGAGGCTTCCACTCTTCCCTTATAGCCATTACAATCTGAGGATGACTTTATTAAATTAACTGATTAATTAAGCAACATAGCTAGTCATGTCCTAACTGCTGTCATCAGAAGGAAAATATTTGTTTCATTTCAATATTCAGCCATCAGAGGGACAAACCCAGAGAATTGAGGGTTGTAGAGTCACTGTCATAATTTTGCAATATTTTTTCATTCCATCTGAATGGGTTTTAGTGCAATTTTAAGATGTTCAATTACATCAAAGGGAGGTTTAAAATTTATAGATAAATACATATTGTTTTTATTATTTTAATTTAATATATCATTATCAGGAGGGGGAGCATTTCCAGTGGGATGCTGGGATCCCAGTCACCCCAGCACACCACACCACTGCTCCTTGGACAGCAATCACAGGAGCCCAGCAGCAAGCTGTGGCCAAGGTTCTTCCAAGCAGCAACATCTGGCTCTCTGGCAGGAGGAACAGGCACAGATCACATCAGAGTTGCCCCTGGCTTTGTCACATGGGGAAGGAGCTCATGGACTCTCTGGGCTGCTCTGTCCTTGTCTCAGTTACGTTTGCCTTTGAGGGGATAAACTGTCTCTCCCAAACCCCACTGCTGGGAGCTTCCCCACGCTCCCTGTTACCATCAGACAAGGGCATTTCCAGGTTTCCAAAGTGGGAATTTGTGCCCCACAAGCCACAGTTCTCACCCACACAAAAGGATGTTCCTGTGAATTTAAGGATGAGTCTCAAGGTGCTGCATTAGCAAACAAACAAAAAAACCCCAAAAAACTAAAACCTGCCTGATGTGCAACATTGTTGTGTTGTTGTGAATATCTGGTAATCAAAAGGTNGACCAACCCCCACCTGGCCACAACTTCCCTTCAGGCACTTCCAGACAGTGCTGAGGTCACCTCTCAGCCTCCTCTTCTCCAGCACAAACACCCCCAGCTCCCTCAGCCTCTCCCCACAGCACTTGTGCTCCACTCCCTTCTCCAGCCTCGTTGCTCTTCTCTGGCCCCGCTCCAGCCCCTCAATCTCTTGCCTCAACTGAGGGGCCCAGAACTCAACACAATACTGATGATCCTTGTGGGTCCCTTCCAACTCAGAATAGTCTGTGATTCCGTGATTCTAGATTCTGTTTCTTTTCCCAAAAGCTTTGCCTGGTCACGTTGGGGAGGGTAAATATCTCCTTTCTTGCACTGTCAGCAGCAGAGCTGCAGGTGGTGGTGATTCCAGGAATGCTGGGACGGATGCTGAGGACACTCTGAGCAGGGATATGGTGTTTTACACTCTCCCTCTCCCTCCCTCCTTCACCCACTCCCCACCAGTGAAACAATTACAGCAGACTGGCACAATAGTGGACATTTTTTGAAAATTTAGTATAAACACAGCCCAAACCCACTCATATTAAAGCAATTAAGGGATGTCTCAGCATGTGGGGAGAACTAAGCTATTATTTTGTTTCTTGATAGATGGTAAGTTCACTGAAAATTTGAGTATCATGCCACTCAAAACTATTTGTGAGTATGGTGGAAATCTGGGAAATAAAAAATCTGAATTCATTTGGGTGTTCTTTAAAGGAAGGCTTTCTTTCAAAAATGCCAGTCTTCTGAGTTGATTTTTTTTTACTTCTTCTAAATAAAACTTTAATCTTTTTTTATTTTAAAATAGCATTTTCCCACCAAAAATAAACTAAAAAGAGTTTTTAAAGGAATTAAATGGCCTAAAAATAAAATACTTTATGTCAGCTAAGCACAATGTCTGTGACTGATTCAAAATCACATTTCCAAGGGGTTTGAGATTACCTGTAAAATCTGGGGGGGAAAAAAAATCTGTTTTCAGTTCTGTATAGTCCACTTTTATCCTGACAGTTTTCTGCTTCTGTCACCAAAAGGCAAACATATTTTCCCCCCAGCTCCATACATAAGGTGCTCAAAACCCCACCAAAGGATTTAGGATTAATGCACCGACCTTTCCATCAGCCAAACTCCCTTCTGCATCAACTCCAGGGAAGAAAAAGTTGGAAGCTCAAGTCTAGAGCAGGTGAATGGGTTGGTACTGGGTGAGTTTTCTAAGAAAGGTCTGAACAAGAGTCAGTTTGGGAAGAATTCAGGCTAAAAGTTGTGCAGAGAAAAAGGAAATCCCAGTTATCAACCAGCTGACCCCACAGGGGCATCACATGAGGAGGATTTTGTGAGTGGAGCCATTCCCAGGTGTTTTAACACCTTTGTAAGGATTCGGTATGGAGAGTTTGCTGACTTAAAGAGGGAAAAAAAAGGAAAGGAAAACAAAGGAAAAGCAAGTTAGCAAGTTCAAAACCTGTTTTTACCATAAGAGTAAGGCAACACAGAATAATTGGTTTAAGGGTTGGACTTGATGATCTTGGAGGTCTCTTCCAACCCAACTGATTCTATGATTCTATGATTCCAAAGTACAAACTAACATTTTATGGATTTATAGGTGTTCTGTCAGGA
The DNA here is from genome assembly GCA_013396695.1 of Sakesphorus luctuosus. Lineage (NCBI taxonomy): Eukaryota > Metazoa > Chordata > Aves > Passeriformes > Thamnophilidae > Sakesphorus > Sakesphorus luctuosus. The sequence goes on along the minus strand of VWZD01025248.1, from coordinate 657,885 downwards.
GAAACACTTAAAACTGTGTGATCCATGCTGCAGTATTTGTGTTGGTTTGAACAAATTTGGAATCTAATCTCATCTTTCCTCTCCCAGGCCACACACAAGGACAACGTCTGGCTCCAAGAGGAAGGCACATCCAGTGCCACTTCCACAGCCACTGCTGCCATATTCCCTGAGAAATCAACAGCCTTTTCCACTTCCAAAATAGGGACATTGGTGATTTTAGTGAATAAAAGAAGAAAATATTTCAGTGAAAGGAGAAAACTCCCAAGGCTCTTAATTCATATAACCCAAGATATCCCCTGTGCCAGGTGCTACTGCCTGAGGATGCCCAGTTCCCTTCAGGAAGCAGGAATGGGAGGCTGCAAGGAAACTGCCACCTCCACCAAATCTGGAAAGATCCCTTAATATTCTGCCATCTTTTGAAAAAAGTGAAAAAATTTCCCCTTTATAAATTTGCAGTTCTTTGGTTCTAATGAAGGCGAGTAGCCCAATGAAGCCCTTGAAGCTGCATGGGCAGGTGTAGCAATGCACTCTCAATACATGGCTTGGAGGATGTCATGCCAGAAATGGGCTGATGAAGAAAAACACCCATCCACTGAGAATGCTTTGACAACTGATGTTTTTAGTGTGGTTTGAATGTACTGAATATAAAACTGCAAAGTCACTGTCTTCTTCCCAGAAGTCCCCTGCCAGGCCAGGGGGCTGGGACACAGACAGTGATCTGGAACTCTCTCCCATTGAATGTAAATCCCCTTACTCTTACTGGCCTGAAGCCAGACTTCCCTCTTGTCCCTTATTGGAGCATTTGTATCCCTCCAAGTCCTTTATAAACCTGTTCCCCTGAATAAACCTCCTCTTTGTTCCTGCCCTGACCTGTGGCTTCTGCGTGTCCTTCCTTGGGCTCTCAGAGAACACATGGTCAGGCTTAGCATTGAGCACACACTTCTCCTGGGTTAATGGATTGAGAATCCTAAACCAGGCAGAAGCACCATATCGTTGCAGATTCCTTCAGCACACAGCATCAACGAGGCTACAAGAATCCAAACCACCATAGTCTGGTATGTGTAGCAGAGCTCCCTCAAATTCCAGGCTCACCACGGAGTTATAGAGTATCCTGATTTTGAAGGGACCCACAAGGATCATCAAGTCCAACTCCTGGGCCTGCACAGGGCAATCCCCCAAAAAATCCCACCACGTGCCTGCAAAAGCAGCTCTTTGCCATGTTTGTAGGGCCTGGCTGTTGGAACAAGCACCTCACGCTCTTCATCTGCCTCAGATGTGCATCCACATGAGTTTTTACACATCCTTTGGCCAAACCTGAGCAAAATTTAGCACTTTGGGACATCATGTGGAGTCGTCCATTTGTCTCCAAACCACGTAAATGGTGCTTTGTCAAGGACTGCAGAAGCGTCATTTGAGGTTCCTTTTCTGGAAGATGCTGTGAGTGTTATTTTTGGGGGAATTTTGAAGCCTGAAAAAGGGATGTCAGCGTCTGTGGGAATGTGGTGGAGGCACCAGACCAGTTGTCCCACAGACTCTTTGCTTGACCCTCACTTTTGGGGCAGTTCCTCCCTTGAAAAAATAGAGATAAAACATCCCTGTGTCATCAAGGATTGTGTGAATTAATTCATTAGCACTGGTAAGGTGTTCAAATGTGGGATGAATTTCATAATTAATGGTTATAAAGTCTTTTGGAATATAACTAGAGTTCCATTCAACACGACCTTCTCTTATTAATTCTTCCATAAATACCTGGTTATTGGTCAACCTGTTTTTCCTTAATCCATGACATGCTTGTCCATATTATTCTAAGGTCTCCAACTGCTTTTCTCAGAATCTTTTCACCATTTCCATTCCAGACCGATTTTTCCTTCCAGATTTTGAGTTATGCACAGGTTTGACAAAATGCCCACACTTGATGTAAAAAAATGTACAAATTCCCAAGGCTCAGGGCCTCAAAAAACATCTTTGTGAGATCATAAATAGGCTCATTTCTATCAGAAATAGTTTTTCCTCAAAATAAAAGCCCACCTGGGCAGTAAAATTAGCTTTTCTTTCCAAAGAACACCTTGGACACCTATTTATTTTAGTAGATAGACTTGGATTTGTGATCTTAGTGAACACCAAAAATCTAGAGTGTTAAAAGTCCAAGTGTTTAATCAACAATAATTTATACATCTCACACTGGAAAGCTTTTTTGACTGTCAAGTGTGGTGTAAAATACAGCCAGTGGTGTTTATATTAGTTGGGTTTTTTATCTAATAGGCTTTATATAATAACTCCTGTAACAATTAATCCAAGCATAGAGGCTGAAACTATCTACAGTGCAAGAGGATAGAATGAAAATAAAATATTTTATTAAAAATGCACTTCAGAAAGGTTTAAAAGTCCTTAGTTATGAGAAAGGAATTGAACTTCTTCCTTTTGTAGTGTTCCTTCAATAAAGAACTTCAGTGAGTTAAGGGGAATTGAGCAATTATATTGTTATACTATTATACTATAATTTGCATTCCTTGATAACACTTATGTCAAAAAATGTTGGGAAGTTGCATTTCAATAAAATATTTAAATGGCTGACTTAGCCTGTGACTGTCACACAGACTAAAGACGTACTGCAGTTTATTCCAAATTTCTCATCAGATATCACACCCATGGATTTATGGACTCTACAGACTAAATCACAGCAAATGACCCAATTATGGAGCTACAGAAACCTACTCCCAGCTCCATGCTCAGGTAGGAACCCTGAAGCAGTGGTACAAAATCCTATAGGTAGTCCAAAAGCAAAGTATGATATATGAAAAGTTTGATACATGAAAAATAAGATACAAGAAAAAAAAGGTATACAAGAAAAATATGCCAGGGCTGAAAGCAAAGTATTGCAAGAACCAAAATGGGGCTGAAGTTGCTGCTTTCCTACATTTCACTAGAGATAAGAACATGAACTGATGAAGTGAAAAGACAGAATGACAGAATCACTGAGGGTGAAAATCATTAAGAATGGAAAAGACCTTCATGATCATCAAGTTGAACCTTTTACCAATCACCACCTTGTCAACTAAACCACGCACTAAGTGCCATGTCCAGTTATTCCTTGAACACCTCCAGGGATGGTGACTCCACCACTTCCCTGGTCAGCTTGTTTCAGTGCTTGATAAGCCTTTCTGTGAAGAAATTCCTCCTGATGTCCAACCTGAACCTCCCTTGCAGCTTGAGGCCAGTTCTTCTCATCCTGTCACTTGTTGCCTGGGAGAAGAAGCCAAACCCTGCCTTGCTACGACCTCCTCTCAAGTATGTACTGTCCTCTTGCTCAAAAAGAACACCAGGAAGAGACACATGGCACAGTGAATCCTAGCTGGAAATTCATGCACCAGCCATCTCCACCCTTCTGCACACACACACCCCTGTACATGCAGCCCCATCACTGCTCCATCCTCCTCCTCCCATCCCCAGGCAGGGCTGAAGACCCAGTTTCTGCCCTTTCCCCTCTCCCACAGAATACTGCCTTTGCTCCAGTAAATGATCCCAAAGAACTGGAGAAGAAAGACGAGCTTTGACCCTGGATCTCATCCTCAAATGAACACCTGCTGCCAGGCCCTCTCTCACTCAGCCTTGCCACCACAACCTGCAAATCCATTCTCAGCATATTTTATCTAATATCTTGTCTGCACCTCCTCCTGAAGGCTCTGGATTTGCACATAGGAGGAGAGGAACCTCAGAGTTTGGAGCATATCCTCCAGGTCTCATCCATGTACATCCATACATCCAAATACTCCCTAGACAAACATCAACAAACAACAATGTGCTTTGGGTGGCCAAACCAAGAGACCTCAAAAGGATTTTGGTCTCATTAATTGGGTTGTTGGTACCTCCTGAACTCAGACTCCTCTTGTCATGTCAATCAAGATGCCACATCATCTCTGGTCCACCTAAAAAAGGCACTGAGACATGGACAGTGAGCACAGGAGGATATATGGGCAGGGCTGTGTTATATACATGTTCCTGCATTTCAGCTGTAGATCCAAAAAGCTGTAAGAGAGGTGTTACCTTGCGCCAGAAACAACCTGAAGAACTGACCATCACAGGTGAGAGCAGCTCGGACTGTAAACATGGCTTTGTTGCCTAAATGCAGGTATCCACTGTCACCTGGCATGTCCTGGGTGTCCCAGCTGGCCTCCAGTCGCTCAGCCAGGGTGGCACAGGTCTCCTGCCAGTCCTCTGCTCCACCAGTGCTGTGTGGGTGTCTCAGGGACTCGAGGGCATCTTGGGTGCTCCTGGCAACCATGTGCAGGCAACTGATTTGAGCCCTGTGCCACTGTAGCGTGTGGAGACAGGACACAGCCAACAAATGGCAAAAAAATCCACCCAGAAGGCATTTACTTTGCCAGGAAACCTCCAGCCAGAGAACCTCACCTGAGTGGTTATGAATGAGTGCACACAAGAAGAGGGTTTTTTCTTTTCAACAACCTGTTGATCTCAGATTTACCCACACTACCAGTGTGAAAACAAATGCAGAAGGCAGACACTTCCACAGAAAATCCTGCTGCATCTAGTTCACATTCCTGCTTTTTAGGCACAGGCACAAACCAGTGTGACATTAACATCCCCTTTCCTTTAGCAAAATAAAGTGACAGCCCCTAGCACGGCTGTCTCTGGACAGGAATGTGAAAGCTCCAGAAATTCCTCTCCTCCCATCAAAAATCCCTTTGCAAGCAGCCATCTAAGTCGATGGGGAGAGGGGGAGCTGCGGGAAGTGCTCTGACGAGGGAGGATGAGAAGAGGGAGGTGGGCACAGCACCGTCCCGAGGGACTCACATCCTCCCGTACCATTAAGCCCGCAGGCAGAGCAGCCGGGGCTCCCGGAGCAGGCAGGGGATGGAGATGAAAGGCTCCTGGAAGAAATCAGGTGCAGAGGGTGGGCAGATGATGCTAAAGAGCAAAGAGACCCGGCCAGGCTCATTTGTCTGGAAGGGAACCAGCAGGAACTTTCTTTTTATCTCCGATTGTGGATGTTAGGGTAGTTCCTGAAGGCCACAGCCAGGGTGGACCCCACCGCTCTGCCTCTCCCTGACTGTACAGGCAAGGAAATTGCATCAGTATATTTTTCCACAGGTAAAATATCCCCCACTGTGATGGTGATGGACCTCTTAACTCCTCTCTGCCTTTGGGACCTGGTTGGGCTCTACATCTCCCAGCAGAAACTCGGCTGGGGGTGTTTGGGCTGTTTGTCCAACAGCAGTTGGACGTGGCCAGGTGTTCCTGGGCCAAGCCATGGCTCTGCCAGAGCCAGCCCTGCCTGTCTGCACTGACCACTGCCTGGCTCTGCTGGAGGATTAGCCATGCTCCACCTGCTCTGCCTGGGATTTAGTGGGGCACCCCCTTGCCAGGCAGGATGAGGGGGCACAGCCCCGTCTGCCTGTCTGTCTGTCTGCCTGGGGATTAGCCTGGCCCCACCTGGGCTGCCCCCAGCTCTGCTCTCCAGGGTGGCTCCAGCCTGAGCAACTCTCTTCTGCGAGGCCTGGTGGGCCACAGCTGTCTGTCCGTCTGTCTGTCTGAGAGTGCTGGGTGGGCACTGCTTTGCCTATCCTACAATCATGTCTGTCCGTCTGTCTGGGAGGGCAGGCACGCACTGCCATGTCTGTCTGTGAAGGGGTGCTGGGCACAGGCCTTTCTGTCTGTGAGGGTCACTGGGCACAGCTCTGTCCATTTGTCTGTCTGTCCGTCTGTGAGGGGATGCTGGGCACAGTCCTGCCCATCTGTCTGTCTGTGAAGAGATGCTGGGCACAGCCCTGTCCATCTGTCTGTCTGTGAGGGGATGCTGGGCACAGCCTTACAGGTCTGTCTGTGAGGGGATTCTGGGCAATGCCCTGTCCGTCAGTCTGTCTCTGAGGAGATACTGAGCACAGCCCTGTCCGTCAGTCTGTCTCTGAGGGGATACTGAGCACAGCCCTGTCCGTCTGTCCATCTCTGGGGGGATGCTGGGCACAGCCCTGTCCATCAGTCTGTCTCTGAGGGGAAGCTGGGCACAGCCCCGTCCGTCAGTCTGTCTCTGAGGGGATACTGAGCACAGCCTTGTCCGTCTGTCCGTCTCTGAGGGGATGCTGGGCACAGCCCTGTCCGTCTGTCCGTCTCTGAGGGGATGCTGGGCCCAGCCCTGTCCGTCTCTGGGGGGATGCTGGGCACAGCCCTGTCGCTCTGTGTGTCTGTGGGGGGACGCTGAGCACAGCCCTGTCCGTC
>VWZD01025248.1:578237-645809 GCA_013396695.1 Sakesphorus luctuosus | reverse complement strand
AATAATTTCTTTAAAGTTGGGTTTGTTGGGGTTTGTATTTTTGGGGGGGAGGGAGAGAGAGAGAACTTTCCCCCCCTCCTCTTTGCACAGACCTTCCCTCAGGTGCAAGCCCGGATCTCACTTTCTCTCCTCTCGGGGTAGCGTTTTCAGGACTTGTCTGGCTTCAAGAGGAGCTGGACAGATCGCCCGTAATTTCAGATCGCCCCGAAACACCTCCACCGTGCCCTCCTCTCTTTCTCGCCCCCCACCCCATCCCAATTATGAACTTTGGTTCCATCTAGGCAAAGATACTGCCTTAATATTTTTTTTCTCCTTCCCCAAAAGAGGCGAAGGCTCCGCCATTCTCTTCCCAGACACTTAGACAAAAAAGGGGATTTTTTTTCTTTTTTTCCTTTTTTAGCATTCCAGCATTTTAAAACGAATCTGACCCTTTCACAAAGCGACACGGCTATACCAATGTCTTTGGCTTTGCACCCCCAGAAAGGGAGATTTGGGGGTAACGGGGAGTGTGGAACTAAAAGCAAAAAAAATACCCCACCAACCACAAACCCACAAACAAACAAACAAACAAGCCCAAACCCCTAAACTAAAATAACCCCCAACCGGTACTTGAATTGCAGATAAACTTCAAGGAAAGTCTAGAATATTTTAACTAGACACAAATCCGATGAGGGAAAAGCTTAAAAGCGCGTAGCATGCATCGCTTTCTGGAGCCGATCAGAGATACAAAGATGACAAATTACAAATCGGTTCATTTGGGGTTTGGGTTTTTTTTTTTCCCCTTCTTCCCTTAACTTTCACCCGACCTGAATAAACGATTTCTTATTTTTTTCCCACCCCTTGGTCATAATAAACGCGGGCAGCAGCTCAGCGCGCTCATCCCTGGGAGCGATACACACGGCAATTAAACCACTCGCGAAACCGTCGCGATAGTAAGAAGAGTCGGAAATGAAATCAGAAGAAGTAAAGAGGGTGAAAGAGAAGAGGAGAGAAGAAAGACAGCTATGCAGAGAGAGAAAATGACTTTGATAACCCGATTGGCATTGGAAAGTTGGAGAACTTACTGAGAAGCAGAAGTTACAGTTTCTTTTCATCCCAGAAGCAGATTTTGGTTCTCTGAGCACAAAGTTCTTAGAGGGCAGAAAATCACACATCTCCACTCACTCCCCGTTAGCCCCAGCTAGTCTGGATCTCTGGGACTGTACCTGCTCTGCAACGCTTTCCAAATGGACCAGGAGAGATTGGAAAGTTTGAAAAAATAATTAAAAAAATAAATTAAAAAATCGAGATGCTACAGCTGCAACGATTATTATTAATTTTTTTTCCAACTTCCCCCCGAGCTGCAGAAGGTTGAAGGCAGAGGCAGCTGCAAAGTGTGTGCAGGATTGCTCCAGGAAAGAAGGTTCCCCCTTTTTCCCCCTCTCAGATCCAATCTTTGCAAGAGCCATTCCAACACATGGCTAAGCTAAAGGGAAATTCTCTTTGATAAAGCGGTGTTCCCAGCTTCTGGGTTTTAAAACCTAAATCTATATTCAAATCTGGCTGAAGGTGTGTTCTGGGATTTATGAAAGCCTCTTAAAGGGGTAAATTTACCAAACCGTGACAAAATCATCACAATCTTACTTTAGACATCTGAAGTGGATGAGAATTTTAAAGAGACCCTTGTTTATTTAAGTAACACTGTCCAGCTCTGCCACTTGTTTTATTGGCCGCGGGAATTATTCACCAACTTCTCGGGCTGGAGGGGGCAGAGGGAAAGGCTGGGATGCTCCTGCTCCTCTGGCAGGCTGCAGGCAGGGCAGCAGCTCTCCCTGCCCGCTGCCCACGGCCAGGCAGCGCTGGCAGCTGCAGGCAGGGCTGCCAGCCCGGCTGGGCTGTGCTTCCCATCCTGCTCCCTTAGCTACTTTCTTCAGGCACTGAATTTTATTTCTCTGCTTTGCTCAGCCCTCCTCTGCCACAGCCCGGCTGCCTCCAGCCCCCCAACACCCCTTTCTTTCCTTTCCCCCCCACTTCTTTTTATTATTTCTTTTTTTTTTTTTTTATTTTTTCCCCCTTTTTTTTTTAATCGATTTCGAAAATACCCTCCTGGTCAGGATACACGGAGACGAATTATCTCTCTCATTCTTCCGAGGTGGATTAAGGTTATTAAATAATATGTGGGGGCGGGAGACGATGGCAAAGGCGGAGGGGGTGGAGGTGGGGGGGAAGGGTTCAATCGGGATATTTATTCCTGGTGCTCTGCTAAAGGAGAGGCTGAGGGGTGGCGTGGCCGTGCCGACATGCGGGAAGGTGAGGGAAGGATTTGCCGGGCGCAGGTCTCTGGGCAAGGGCTGAGAGAGGGGGGATGCTGCAGAACGATGCGATGTGCAGCATCCCCTCGCTATTCCCCAAAATATATGAAAACCCAGCTAAACAAATAAAACCACAAAAAGTCCACCAGAAGAGTCTCATGGGTCTGGGAGGGAAAAATAAATCAAAACACAACTCCAAGAAGGGCAGGGGCCGGGAATCCCGAGGGGTACCAACCGGGGGTACCCCGGGTACCAACTTTCCACGAAGTCGCCTCCCAAAAAACCAAAAATACAACCCAGCGGCCAAAGTGGGAGCGGCTCCGGCAGGCAGGGCTGCGGCGGTTCTGGGCGAGGGGGTATTTTGTTTGTTTGTTTGTTTATTTGTTTGTTTAATTTCCCCTCCTCTCCCCTCCCTCTTTTCCTTCTGCCACCTCCTTCCTCCTCCTTTCTGGGAGAAAAAAAAAAACAACCAAAAAACCAAACAACCCAAACCCAAGCCACACCACCCATCCGCCCAGCCCAGCCCCGAGCATCCCAAACCTGCTCCTGCAAACCGCCAGCCCGGGCTGCACCGCCAGCGCTAAAGTCCAAGGACAACCACGTTGGATCGCACTCAGCCAGGCTCGGAGAAAGCCACAAAGACGCGAATTAATTGCTATAACTTCATTAACATAGGTCATCCCGTTAAAATGATCGAGCCGCTGCAGTTTTTTCCCCCATTGTCACAAGTGAGGAAAGTGTGTGAGCGCTCCCTCCCTCCGACCTCAACCGCCTCCATCCTCCTGCCTTTTGCCAGAGCTTTATTTTCGGGGTTCTTTGACCAGGGAGAAGTTGAATGGGGTCGGGAGGTGCGGGGGGACCATCACCGTGTCCGGCTCCGGTGTGCCCATCCGAACTCTGGCCGGCGGTGGAAACACCCCAGGCCCTCCTCATCCTCACCCCGTCACTGCTCCCAATTTATTTCGATTAAAACATGTGCACATCCCTATCTGCAAATCCAACGCAGCGCCGCTAAGTCCCATTCTACACCATCATCCCTATATATTTCTAAAGATATAATTTAAAATGCATTTATATCCTCCTCCAGGTGACTCAATTTCCCCTCTTCCAGGGGACACTTGGCCCCTGGGAGGTGGAATTGGGGTGCAGTCCATCTGCGGGTGCGAGTGGGGGAACCCGAGGTTGGGGGCACCCTGGCACCCCGCTCTGTGCCGGGAGGGATTCTCCCCTTTGCTCCCGCGGGTTTCATCTCTTCCAGCTTCGCCCTACACAGCCAAGGGCTCCTGGCAGGCTCCCTGTCCCCCCTTCACAAATATTTACTTATATATATTAATATCTTTTGTTGTTCTTCTTCTTATAGCCCCCCTTCAGCTTTTTGCTGCCCCCCTTTCCTCTCCTTCCTCGGGCCATACACTAATTCCATCTCTGCTGTCCATCACATTAATTTCTACAATGACTTCATCCGCTCCACTCCATAATGTATATTTTTAAACCGGGCAGGTTCTTTTAATGTATATTCTGGTGTCATTTCGGTGGCTGTTATTTCTCTCTAGATTGTCCCCCCGGTACAGCAGCGGCCTGTTTTTTCCTCCCCCTGTGTGTGTTTTTATTATTTTCCCCCTGGCTTAGATGTGTCAATCACTCTCTCCCTGCCATTGGTTGGAGAGTTTGCGTCAAAAAGTTGCCAGAGAGGCGCTTTCTCAGCAAAGCTCCCCGAGAGAGGTAGAGACCTTCAGCTCCAACGCACCCTGCCACTATTATTAAAAATAAAATCACTTTGACCAGCTCCAGCACCGGCTAGCTCTGTATGTACCGAACCCAGAACCCGAGCATCCCTACATCCCTTTCCTGCACCGTCCCCTCCCCTTTTTTCCCCCATTTATTCTCCTTTTTCAAACATTTTTCCTCCCCCCCCCTTCACCCCCCCTTTTCCCCCGATGTCGTGGGCATGTGCATGCGGCGAGCTCTCTAACCTCCCGCTTTGTGCTTTCTCTCCCAGCTCAGCCCGAGCCCTGAATTTGGCGAGGATCCGGGAGCAGGTTTCCCCCTTCGCCCCCCAGCCCTGCCCGCGGCTCCGGCGAGGCTCGCAGGTAAGTCCGACCCGCTGGTTCCATCCTTCCTTGGGGGCATCGTTGGGCGGGCAGGAACGCGGGGAAAGGGGAATTAAAATCATAATTATTTTTTAATTTATTATTATTATTAAACATCCCGTGTGCGGCGGGGATGCACCGTGTCGGTAGCGGGGAGCAGGCGGCTCCCGCAGGAGATGCGGGGCTGCCCTGGAGAGGCCGGGCCGGGCCGGGCGGTGGCGGCCCCGGGTCGAGCACAGTCGGTGACCTCCGGTCGGTCCTCGGCAGAGACTGGGAGCTGCTGGAAGAGAAGGCGAAGGGCCAAAGCCGGGAAGCTGGAGGCGCTCCCCTCCGCCGCCCTCGCCCTTCGTCCCCACGGCCGCGGCCGGGCTGTCTCCCGTGGGCGGGCGCGGAGCGGCTCTTTCCTCCGCGGGCAGGCGCAGGGCTGCACCGCAATTTCGATTTTTTCCCGGCCTGTTCTTCTGGCCTGTAGTTATTTCCTGACCTCGAGCCGGACTTCTAAAATTAGAAATAACCGGGGAGAAATTTCTCATCTCTCTCGGCTCCTACCTGAGACACCCTTCATCCTCCTCCTCATCTTCCTCGCGATGCAGAGACCCAGCAAAGTAATTTTGCGAAGGTGTTTCTGAGCACTCGCGGCCCGGGAGAACGGGGCTGGAAATCGTGAGGAGAGAAATCTTCAAGGCATTTGGGGCCGGAGCTTCACGACTCGGTATGGGCAAAATGGATGGCCAGAATGGTATCCAGGTCGGAGAGGGGCTGGAGCTGGTTTCCATCTCCCTTATTTCATTTTAATTTTTTTTATGCCGTGGGAAAGCGCTTCCCAAAGACACCGGCCGGGAATAACGCGCCCCCGGCCTCTCTCCTCTAAAACGCACCGGGCTGACAAAGACAAAGTCGGGAAAAGTCCTTGTGCAGCGGCACAAGTTTCTTTAGAACTAAAAACCTCCCTCGCTGCTAAGATTTATTTCGATTTTGGCTGCTCAGAGAAGTTGAGGTTTATTATTTATTTATTTTGAAAATGTACAACTCTAGTTTTAAAAAAATTAAAAGAGGAGGGGGAAAAACAAAAACAGTTAAAAAAATGCGGCCGAGTGCTGTTGGGAGGTAGAGACGGGTCAGACGGCGCTGCGGCGGAGGTGGCTGCCCACCGGGCCCGGGCCCGATGCTCCCGGTCAGGGAGAGGCGCCGCGGCCGCGGAGCCGCGCGGGGGTTCGGAGGGCGAAGCGCTGGAGACCGCTCAGCAGAGCTGCTGACGCGTCCATCCCCACCGCCTTCGCCCCGAGAGAAAATCCCCTTGATGGGAAATATCACCCCAAACCGTCTCTCCAGGGAGAAAAAAAATTAGAATTTACCAAAGGAAAAAAAAAAGGAAAAAGAAAGAAAAAATTAAATAAATTAGAATTTAAAAAATAGCAGAAATTCGTTGGAGCGCGGTGCGGGCAGGGAACGCAGCTCTCGTTTGCAAAACAAAAGACAACAAATTCCCTTTCCTACCTTGGCACCTTCCCCTTTTCTCCTCGGCGGGAGCCCCTCCGCGCCCCGACCGAGCCCCCCAGGCCCCCGCGTCCCCCCGCAGCGCGGCCGGGGGCAGGGGCGCAGGCTGCGCACCCGGGCGCGGATCGCTGCCCCGCATTAATCACCGGGGCGAGCAGCGGAGCCGGGGCCGGTGGCCCGTAATTAGGGAGCGTGTGCCGCCCGGATTATCTCGTTAGTTTATCAAGAAAACATTTATTATAATTAATTCTCGGACGGGGTAATTATTATTGAGCGAGGGCAGAGCAACTGGTAGCCGAGATCTATGCGGAGCGGGGGGGTGGAGGAGGAGGAGGGGGAAAGGTGACAGATTGCGGAGCGGAGCCGTTGCTCCGCGGGCTGCGGGGCGGCCCTGGATGCGCGGCCGCGGTCGAGGGGGCTCCGCGGGCGGCCGCGCCGGCCTGGCGCCTCGGCGGGATGTCGCGAGTTCAACTGAGCCGAGCTTTGGGCTTGGTTTTTTTGGAGGAATTGTTCGCGCTTTTTTTTCGTCCTTCTTCCCTATTTTTTAAATTTTTTTTGTTAGCTCGTTTTTAAGCGGGCAGCAATCCCCGTTTTTCTCACTCGCTCATCTTGCGCGGTGAGCAAACCAGCGGCCGAAGCCGCCCCGCCACGGCCGCGGAGCGGGGCTCCCCCTCGGTATAATCGCCCCTGTTCGGCCTCCCCCGGAGAGATGATGTGAAAAGCGCGGCCCGACCCTGCGCACCCCGCGCTGGATCCGCGCTCCCTCCGCTGCTCAGCGCGTTTGTGCGCGCCAAAGCGCATTCCCGAGGGGAAAAGGGGGAACTCCGCACCGCGGAGAACCAGCACCGACGGCGCTGGACGGGGGTGCACCAGGGCCGGTGGGTCCCGCAGCAGCCTCCGGGCAGCGCTTCGCCTTCCCGTGGCGGCGGCTCAGCTGAAACACAGAGTTTTGGAGTGTTTCGGAAAGAAAGTTGTGCTGGAGTTCGTTTTCCCGACGGCCGCTGGGGAATGGAGATTTTGCCCTGAAAGATTTTTAGAAATGTTTTCCACGGGAAAAACAGTCTTAACCCTTTTAGGAACCCTGGGTTGGACCCCTGTCGGCCATTTTTTTTGGCCGAGTGTGTGTTTGGGTCTCTGCTCATCCCCTGCTGCAGAGACCGCGGCCCCGTCGGGGCATCGAGCGGGAACGGGGAGAGCCGGAGCGGGGACCGGGAAAACAGGAGCGGGACCCGGGGGAGCAGCTCGCCTGCCGCGGCCGTCCCGGGGCCGCTCACCACAGAGGTGTTTGTTTAGCTTCAGCTCCGTCATCAAGAGTTTCTTGAAAGCCTAATAAATCTGTTACTTGCCTCCAAATCTAATTACCCGGAGTACTAATTAGGTGCAAATGGCCGGTGGAAATTACTGCAGACGTGGAGTGATGGCGGGAGAGCAGGAAAGTTTGGCTCTTCCCGAGCGGGCATTTGAGCTCTGAAATGCAGCAACGTCGGAGAGAAGGGGAAAAGGGGGAGTGGAGGGAAAGGTTTGAATGTTGCCCAAACCTGGGATAATTAAAGTCCTTGCAAGAGACTAGTGGAGAGATAGGTTTCTTGAATTGTTTCTTTGTTTCTCACCCTTGGGCTTTGTTATCTGCATTATTTATTTAGCCGAGGGGTTCTTTGTGTCTGCCAATGGCCCCAATCAAGTTTTGCTTGAGACAATTAGCCGGTGCCCGGCCGGGAATCCTATGCAAATGCCCCCGGCTGCCGTACAATGAGGGCAGTTGAAGGCGTGGGGGGGTTTTGTTCGGGTGGTAATTACTGGCTGAGATGTGCCTCCCCCCTCCCCTCTTCACCCTTTTTGGGGAGAGATGCGTTTATCTAGTCAGTCTCTCCCAGCTCCCAAATCCGGCTGGGGTCCGGCTTTCCAAGCGGGAGGATTGACGGAGGAAGGCGGTGGGGATAAAAGCGGGGAAGGGAGGGGGGGGGCGGGCAGCGAGCTGGCCTGACTCCCCCTTCATCCCTCCATTCCTCTCTCCTCTCCCTCCTGCGCAGGCACCTGGCGGTCCCCCCCGCCCTACGGCTCCCCCAGGCACCGCCCGGGGCAGGCAGGGCGCTCGGCCGGCTCCCCCTCGCCCGGATTTCGGCCAACTCTCCTCCCCACCACAACTTTAGCATGATGTCTTATCTTAAGCAACCACCTTATGCAGTCAATGGCCTGAGTCTCACAACCTCGGGCATGGATTTGTTGCATCCGTCCGTCGGTTATCCCGGTAAGCCACGCTTTTCTTCCCTCTTCCCTCCCTCTTTTTGCTCCACGGAAGAATTTTTGGATTTTGGATGCACAAGATGTCCCGGGATCACGTTGGCTTGGGTGGGTGAGGGTGTGGGGTCCCTCTGTCTCCCTTCTTCCTCACCCCCAACTTTTTATCAGGAAAAGGGGCTGCAAAGAGGGAAGACCCTCTAGCTGGATGTGGGGGACAGATGCTCCAAACCCATCCAGGGGAGATGCGGAGTTGGGATTGCGGCACAGCGACGGCTGATATTGGGGCGCAGATCTCCCTGGAGAGAGGAGGGAATGTGGGTGCCCCCTTGGGGAAGGGGCTGGAGGGGACATAGGGGTCTGAGGGGCCGCTGATTGACAGCCAGGGCCTCTGGCTCCGTTCGCAGCGACGCCCCGAAAGCAGCGGCGGGAGCGCACGACCTTCACCCGGGCGCAGCTGGATGTGCTGGAGGCTCTTTTCGCCAAAACCCGCTACCCCGACATCTTCATGCGAGAGGAGGTGGCCCTGAAAATCAACCTGCCCGAGTCCAGAGTGCAGGTAGGAAGCGGAGTGGCCCCGGAGGCCCCTGTCTGACCCCCCTACTCCATATCAGCGTGACGGGTTTGGACTGGCTAGTGTCTGGCAGGGAGATGAGAGGGCTGTTTTAGGGGCTAGGGTCAGGCCTGGAGCCAAAGCAAGCCCCTGTGGGGTGAAAGAGGCTCAGTGATGGGTGGGGGTGCAGAGGGGCACGGAATGGTGCTTTGCATCCCCAGGGCTGGAGTGTTTCCCCTCCCTTTTCTCTATGTACTGTGGGGGTGTTGTGTAGATCCCTGATTCCAGCTCCTGAGCTCTCCATGCCGTCCCCAGTCCCCTTGGCCTCTCTGAGTACTCCCCAGCACCCTCAAACTCTATACCAAGCCTTACCCTGAGTGCCAAATCCCAGCCTGTCCTGTAGGTATTTGGGGGCCCTGCTGAAGCCATAAAGGATCCCCCCTTCCCCAGGGATCACCACAACCCCAGAGCTGGGCCAGACTGGGCTCTCTGCTTGCACCAGTACAGACTGGGAGCTTCCTCCTGCTTTGAAGGGACTTTGATGAAAGAGGGGCTGCCTTGGTGGGGGAACTGTCCTCCTGGGGCTGGGCTGTGCCTCCTCTGCAAGCAAACTGCAGGGGCTCCATCCAGGCAGCATTTTGGAGGTGCTGCTGGCAGGGTAGGAGTGTCCTGCCCCGCTCAGGGGTGTAGAACACCCAGCAGCAAGGGCAGGGTATCTCCAAAGCCACTTGCCTCTTTGCGAGGCTTCCCAAGGCTGTGTGGTGCCATGTCCCCATGGAGTGTGGTGGCCTGGGATTGGGATACTCCCAAGTCAACTCCCATCCTTCTGCCCATGAAACCTCCCCAGAAGGCAGCCCCTGGGTCCCTGCTAAGAGGAGAGATGAGTTGAGGGGCAGACTCTGGCCTAGGGGGTGAGAGCAGAGAGCCTGTTTGGGGGGTAAATGTGACATCTTTACCCTCCTCCTCAACCCCTACCTCTGGTCTCCTAATTGTTCCCTCCCTTTCTCATGTTCTATTGTTTCTAATTAAGGGCTCGAATTCAATGGGCCTTCAACGGTGATTCCTGGGGGTCCCTGACTGGCAAACAGCAAAGAGGGAATGCTCCCCACCTACCCCCACTCCACCCCAAAAGTGACCTTATTAAGGAGTTTGATTTACAATTTCCACTTGTTATTACTGCTAATGATCTCAGGGAGGGGGAGCCCCGGAGCTTTTCTTTGCAGCAGCCTGAAACACTCCACTCCTGGGGAGCACTTTCAGGTGTCCCTCCCTGGTGAGGTCTCCCTGCCACCATCTCTTTCCACCCTCGGGTTTGCCTGTGCATCCCTAATACCAGCCTTTTTCTCTCTCCCTCCCTGTCTCTGTGTCTCAAGGTGTGGTTTAAAAACCGCCGAGCCAAGTGCCGGCAGCAGCAGCAGCAGCAGCAGAATGGGGGCCAGAACAAGGTCCGGCCAGCTAAAAAGAAGAATTCACCGGCCCGGGAAGTGAGTTCGGAGAGTGGCACCAGCGGGCAGTTCACTCCCCCCTCCAGCACCTCAGTCCCCACCATTTCCAGCAGCAGCGCCCCTGTATCCATCTGGAGCCCAGCATCCATCTCCCCGCTCTCAGATCCTCTGTCCACCTCTTCCTCCTGCATGCAGAGATCCTATCCTATGACCTACACCCAGGCATCAGGCTACAGCCAAGGATACGCTGGATCGACCTCCTATTTCGGAGGGATGGACTGTGGATCTTACTTGACCCCTATGCACCACCAGCTCCCTGGACCAGGGGCCACCCTGAGTCCCATGGGTGCCAACGCGGTCACCAGCCACCTCAACCAGTCTCCAGCCTCCCTTTCCACCCAGGGCTATGGAGCCTCCAGTTTGGGCTTTAACTCCACCACCGATTGCTTGGATTATAAAGACCAAACCGCCTCCTGGAAGTTAAACTTCAATGCTGACTGCTTGGATTATAAGGACCAGACATCGTCATGGAAGTTCCAGGTTTTGTGAAGAACCTTTGTGATAATGAGAGAAATCGCGACGAGAACGAACAGGCTGGGCTGAGCGCCTCAGTTTTAGTCAGGTCTTGGTTAAATTAAAGAGAAAAAATAACTCAATGGACAAACAAACAAACAAAAAAACCGTCAGCAACAAGAGGGGGACAGTGTTGGTGTGATCCCGTTCAGACTCATCTCCTGCTCAGACACTCTGGAAAAGGAATAATAAAGAGGAAAAATGGAGGAGGAAGGCCTTAAACGGACAGATCATCTAGTGAGCAGAAACCAGACAGACCCATCTGTGTTCTTTCTAGTTTTAGGCAATTGTTGGGTTTCTTTGTTTGGAAGAGGTGGGAGATCGTTCCGCCCACGGGCCAGTTTAAAAAAAAAAAAAAAAGAGCCTAGGTTTTTATTTCTTTTTTTTCGTGTGTGTGCGTGGAAAGATGATCCTTCACCCAGAGGTTTCCAATGTGTTAGCCAACCCTCGGTTAAACTATTCGGAATGGACAACATCTCTCTTTTTCTCCCTCCCTCTTTCTTTCTCTCTCGAGCTCATCCAACTGTTTCATGCCCAACTTGCTCAAGTTGGCACCCGGAGAACTTGGTTCAGGGCTGTGTGGGTTGTGTGACTGATTGTCCTAGCTGCACTACTTTATTTAAAGATTAAGAAAAAAAAAAGATAATGTTCATAAGGAGTCAATATGTAGTTTTTAAGAGACAATCAGTGTGTGTCTTATATAAATGGTACATCTGTGGTTTTTAATCTGTGCTAGACTTCAAAACTGTGATCTCCTGTATTGTATGCAACTATGAACTCTGCACCAGCGGGAGTTCTGCTGTGATTTAAATAGGTTATAATTATAAGTGAAATTCAGAGCAACTGAGTTACCTATTATCATCTTTTAAAAAAATAATTAAAAATATATATTTAAAAAAATTAATAAAAAAGAAAAAACACAAAAACACGATCGCCTTTCACCCGAGGTGAACTGCACTGAAACTTTTTACAACAAACTGTCTCTGAATGAAAGAGGAAAGACCGAAAATACCCCACCTGAGGACATTAAACTCCTCTGGAGCTCATTTACTGCTGGCCATGCTGGCAGTATCCTTCAAATCCAACAGGACTTTGGGCAGTTGCTCTGACCTGGATGAATTTAAACCGAGAAATTCATTGTCGTTTATGCTTGCAGATGTTAACTGAAAAAAAAAAAGATATATATGCATAAACCTTTTTTTCCTGGATTTGGCAGATATGTATAATTATATTAAAATGGTTCTAGCACACTTGATGGTTGTCTTCCATTTTGATCTCATCTGGCGAGTGATGGAGAAGGGGCGATGCCGTCTGTTTACAGCCAGGCATGGGGAACCAGGAGGGTCCCGCTGCTTCTGCAGGGCCCAGGCAATGGGGGTTTTACTGGCAGCTCCTCCAGGTGAAGGAAGGAAAATCAAGGGGGATTATTATTTTAATTTTTTAAAAAATTTTAATCAAAAAACTTTCATTACGAACACACCTTGGATAACGAGACCTTTCCCATCCCAGCTTTCCCAAATCTCTTTGTGGGGAGGGAGGGATGAGTTTGCTCTGTGGCCTCCCAGGAGATGGAGTCCTCAGTTGTGTTTGGGGAGCACCCTGAACTTTCCAGGGAGGAGAAGGGGAAACCTGGGAGTGATCAGGCAGGATCACCTGAGTGGAGGTGCTGTGGAAGGAGGGGGACAAGTGTTTGAGTCTCACAGAGCTCTACAATGCAGGATCAGGCCCTTCCCAAGCATCTTGGTGGCTCTTTCTCTGTCCTTCTCCCTCTTTCTCCCTCTCTCCTTCCCACATGCATTGCATTAAACTTGGTTTGGATTTAACATAGCAAATAAAAGGAACCTCTGGAGAGAAAGAGACACGGAGAAAAGTCCTCAACACCATCCCAGTCCCTGTCACCAGCTGCCCCCTAGAGCTTGTCACCAGCACCCTCCTGCCTGTGAGTCACCTGGGGCCACAGGTGTGAGGTCACTGTCATCCCCTCAAGGCCCCCAGGACTGGGGAGCACAATGAAGCAGCTCTCCAGCCATCCCTCAGCTTCATATCCCAGCATCCCAAATGGGCTTCCCCCTCCATAGGCACCAGCAAAACCAGTCCTTCCTGCCCTATTTATGTCCTCCAGGAGCAAAGATCAGCCTTTAAAATAAACATATTTCTGCTCTGAACTGAGTCGAGTTTTTATGCTGCGCTTGTTGGTCGGTGATTTTCTCATTAATTTTTTTTTTCATGGGAGGATGCGTGCAGGGAAGGTTTGGGAAGCACAAGGCAGGGACACTGGGGCTGGCAGGGACAGCTCAGGCATGTCCATGCCGCCGGCATCTCCCGAGCAGCAGCGCGGAAAGTTTCATTTCTTCACTGATTTGCTTCAAACCAACAAAATTTACCTCTCCTCCAAAAAATATTCAATCAAAATATGCTCAAGAAAAAAACCATGTCCTTGTTGAAATGGGGCACAGTGTCCCACCTGCCTGGAAAAGCTCTTTGTTTCCTGAGCTTTTGATTATTAATTTTTTTTTAAAAGCCTCTTTAAAACCTCTTTTCATATTTTGCTTCTCCCATCTTATCTTCTACTTTTCTTTCCTGAGTATTTCCCTGTCTGTCAGGGATGAGCTCCTCCAGCTAGTGCTCATTTTTATCAGAAAAAGCCAATTCATGGCAAGAATTTCTCTGAATTTCCTCTGGCTTTTTGAACTTCCCATGTTTTCTCTACCTGTTTGTTTCTGACTTTAATTTAAATGGGCACACGCGTGGGCAAAGGGCAAAATCCCAGTGTGAGCTGGCAAACAAAAAATATTACATAAAGTGTTTCAACTCCTTTTTCATTTTTAATGTTTCAGATCTTCCAGTAGAATTGATTTCCTCTGAACTCAGGCTGCAGTAGGCAACCCTGGGTCCAGTAAAACAGGAGGAAAAGCTGGGAAGACAACATCAGTTTAGTGTTGGAAAGCCGGATTTAGGGGCAATGAGCTGATTAGGAGGGTGTTTGATTTGAGGCATCCTGCTCAGCCCCACAAAATACACACATAAGCAAATCTTCTACCTGTCCTGCAATGTGACATTTCTCACCTGAGGGGAAAAAACCCACACAAAACTGAAAAAGCAAAACAGTAGGAGATAAATCTTGACTCCAATCTTCTCATTAATGCCTGGAATGCCAGCATCTCTGAAATTCCAGCATCTCTGCCTGCTCCCTGCCTGCACCCTGCCTTGTCTGAGTCCCTCTCCATTGCCTGTTCACCTTGCTTGCACCCTGCCCAATATACTTTTCCGCTCCCTGCCTTATTCCTGCCTGCTCCTTGCCCCATCCCACAAGTTGTCCTCTGCCCTCTCCCTGCCTGCTCTCTGCCAGCACCTGCCCACACTGCCCAGTGTCTCCCAGTAACCAGCCCTCACCCAGAGCATCTCTGCTCCCATCCCAGGCTGAGCCAGCTCAGGGACCCCCAAAACAGGAACAAGTTTAGGGGTGACTGCATTTCCAGGAGGAGCCTGGCACTGGGCAGCACTGCCAGTTTCCAAGGAGACAGGGGAGAGTTACTGAAAAGAGCCGGATTTAGGGACTCACAGTGGAGCATCACCACCTGGTGCTGGGTAGAGGGGCACAGGGACCCCCCAGCCCCCCACTCATACCCCTGGCACTGCCTTAACCTGGGATTTGTGGCGGTGGCAGTGACAGGGATGGAGGGTTGGGTATGGGTTTAGGTTTGGGAGGGCTGAGTTTGGGTCTGGAATGGTTAGAAAGAAAGAATTGGGAAGGTTGGGCATGGATACAGGTTTGGTGGATGGGAGGGCTGGTATGAGCTGGCCTTGGTTTGTGTCCTGGACCTCATCCAGTTTTAAGGATTAATAATGGAATGGGGATCCCAGAAGGGGCCCCAAACTCTGTCCCCCATTTCCCAAGGTGCCAGCCCAGGTGCCCACAGCCTCTGAAGCCAGGGAGGGCTGGCAGTGCTGGCGAGGCAAACCCCCAAAGGCACCCCCGTGGTCACCCCTGTCCCATGCTGGGGGTGCCATCGGGGAGGGGGCACCTCTGCCCCCACTGCCAGCGCTGTGTGGTGCAGGAGCCAAGGGATGTGCAGGGCTCAGAGACCCTTCCACATGGATAGACATGGATATACACGGATAGACATGGATAGAGCAGGACTGTGGGGACCTATAGATGCTCATGCCAACACACACATGGATACAGCACATGTACACAGGGATACAGCACGCAAACATGGATACAACACACAAACACATGGATGCACCACATGTACATATGGATACAGCACACAAACATGGATACAATACACAAACACATGGATATAACACATGTACACATAAATACAGCACACAAACATGGACACAACACATAAACACATGGATGCACCACATGTACATATGGATACAGCACACAAACATGGGTACAACACACAAACACATGGAAACAGCACATGCACACATGGATACAGCACACAAACACATGGATGCAGCACATGTACATATGGATACAGCACACAGGCATGGGTACAACACAAATACATGGACATAACACATGTGCACATCGATACAGCACACAGACATGGATACAACACACAAACACATGGAAACAGCACATGTACACATGGATACAGCACACAGACATGGATACAACACAAGAACACATGAATATAACACATGCATGCACAGATACAGCACACAGGTGCAGACACAAACATGTGTCACTGATGGCCTACAGCATAAACGTGCAATCCTTGCAGGTCTATAAACACACGTGGCATCAATGCACATGGCACAGGTCAGTGCCTGTATGGACACACACTGGGCACACATGGATACAGTGATGCCCAGGGCACCAGTCCCTCCAGGTGGGAACAGCTTGGGCAGTGGCAGGTGGATGTGCAGGGGGGAAAGGGATGGGATTGGCAGGGCGTGGAGGGGTTCATGGCATGGTGTAAGGGATGGACTGAGAGGGGCAAGGAAATGGAAGGAAAGGAAAAGAAAGGAGGGAAGGAGGACGGAAGGAAGGAAGGAAGGAAGGAAGGAAGGAAGGAAGGAAGGAAGGAAAGAAGGAAGGAAGGAAGGAGGGAGGGAAGGAAGGAAGGAAGGAGGGAAGGAAGGAAGGAGGGAAGGAAGGAAGGAGGGAAGGAGGGAAGGAGGAAAGGAGGGAAGGAGGGAAGGAAGGAAAATAAAAAGGGAGGGAGGGAGGAAGACAGAAGGAAAGAAGAAATGCCATTTCTAGCTGCTCAGGCTGCCTGGTGTCTCCCTGCTGCTGTCGCTGCACCTCTGCTGGGGCAGAGCAGAGGGAGGTGATGGCAATGGGGAGGAGAAGTGATGAAGAGATAGATAAATATATAAATCCCACACAAACTGTTAAAATCTGCTCTGAGAGTCAATTTTGACTTTTAGGCTCATGAACCATTAATAAAAATCTCCTTACACTCAAATGGCTCTCAAATGCTGTGATAGCGGATTACAAACTCCTAATGGAGATACTGTATGATCAAATATTCTCTAAGCAGCGAGGTCGAACGTGCTGGGGGTGGCCAGGCCACCTGATTATCAGCTTATCGGCAAATACTTCTTAGTGCAGGATGTGCCAAAAAGAAAGTGCCTTCCTCGGCGTGGTCCCTTCCCTGTTCTTCGCTCAAACAATGTTGGGAATGGCATCATGTGGTCTGGGGGTCATATGATGCCCCGTGGCAATGATGTCCCCACCCTGTCGTGCTGCTTGATCTTGGTTTCTGTTTTTCTCTGTTAGAAGTGCAGAGTTGGAGGCACCAGAGGGGCTTCAGGCTCCCAGTGCACAGAGAAAACACCTTTCTTGGTCCCAAATACCTCTTTGTGACACTCAGCCCTTGCCAGGATCAAACCACTGTATGTGATGTCTAATTAGTTGGTAATTAATTTTGGAAGGCTGAGGCAGCATCAGTGTAGGGAGAGCAAGAGGAGGGGAGATGACTGTGAACCAGAGATGTTCTTACAGAGCTCCCTACAGAGCGAATTGCTGGGGAAACTGGACTGTATTTCTGGTTTTTCCCTGTTTTTAGGGAGGAGCTGGTTCTCTCCCTGCCTCCCCTCACACTCCCACAGGTTGGGACCATGGTATTTATTCTCATGTGGATATTGGTAACCAGAGGTGCAATATTTCTGCCCTTGCTGCTGATGCTTCTAAAATGCAGCATCTAACCCACCATGGGAGGGTCTGGGATCAGGCTGGAGAGGGCATAAGGGAGCAAGGAGGACAACTTCTATCAGAAAAGATATTTTCAAAGCCCTTTCTGATCTGTAACCTTCCCAACAGGGACAGTGTTTTGTGTGTGTGTACAACTCCCAGCACAGAGGAGCTGTGGGACTCAGCTGCCACTCTCCTTCACCACTGACACCAGTTCACAGCCTGCTGGGGCATGATTTAGCTCCCACTTTCTTGAAGTAATGACACAGGAGAGTTTTCAACATTTGAAGCATTTTTGGCTTTCCCAAAGAGAGTTGTGGGGTTGGGATGTCAATCCCAAGCAGAAGAACTTTCCTCCTGACCTGAATTGATTCACTTGTGACTTTTTGGTAAGGCTTGGCATGTGCCTTGTGTTTCCAATCATCGGCCTTGGGATGCAGGGAGGATGATCACACTGGGCTGCCTTTCTCATCCCTCCCCTGCCAGAGGGGAGAGGCAGCTCTGGTGCTCACAGTGTGTTTCCCAACAAGGCCAGATTCCCCTGCATCCTCATTCCTTTTAAAAGTGACAAATCGGTTTTGCCTTCAGACAGATTCAAGCAGAGGTGAAGCTGATTTATCTCCTGATGTTGCTGTTAAAAGCGAAGTGTCCCTCCCTCCATGCAGCTGTGGAAGGACAGGTAACTGTGCTCTCTGTCTCTGATTCCTGGAGACCACAGAAACCACTGTGGCTCCTCTATCTGATGTGGTGCTGCAGGTTTTATCCTTTAGGATAATCAGACTTCTCTCCCATTAAGAAAATATGTGGAGTTACCCCCCAGGGAAGTCTATCTAAGGAGTTACTGCAGGCTGATTCAGATGAGGGTGTTTGCTTAGGGGGCTGAAGAGCTGCAAATGAGGAATGTGGTGAGTTGTGAGAGTGTTTGTTGGATTGTGAGGGTGTTCATTGAGTTTTGTGGGGGTGTTGTGAGGGTGTTCATTGAGTGGTCGGGGTGTTCCTTCTGTGTCAAACAGAGGAGGAGACATCAGCTCTAAGCCCTCCTGACAGCTGTGAGGTTGCACGAACTGTGATCATGGAATGCTGACAACTCTGGCAGAGTCTGGTGGGAACCCAAACAGCTTCAGCCCTGGGTCAGTGGGGGGATAAGGGCAGGGATGTTGTCCCTGAAACCCTGGAAATCCTCAAATCAGATGCAAGAGGAGACCTGTATTGACACGGTGTTGTCTAGTCTCAGGGCCTGGCTTTGAAACTGAAAGTGGAGGATTAGGAAGGGTTCAGGAAGAGCCAGGAAAGCAACTAAAGGAGTGGGGAACCTACTTGGTAGAGGTTTTCTCAATATATGAATCACCCAAGAGAAGGTCGAGATGATGTAAGTATTCTTGGTGAGTGCAGGATACTACCTGGAAGACAAAAGAATGTATTTATCCATTTGGTAAGAGTATACAAGTTGACAAGTTAACATAAAATTAATCCAAACTGTGCCATCTGAGAAAAAAAAGAAGTTAGCAGCTAAAACAAATTGCCTTAGGGTATGGAACTGCACAGGGTTTTTTAAGTGTTCCAGTCAAATACCTGTTTTCCTTTCTAAAAGAAATGCAGTAGGGATTTGTCCCTGCCCATAAAGAATTAAAATACAATATGGTACTTCTCTCATGGCAATCAGCCAGGTTATTCTGATGTTTCAGGGCTATCTGCAGGAATTTTTAGAGGCTGGAGTATTCACCAGATGGTTCCTGGGGAAATTTGCATCTGGATCCTCTCTGGTCATGGGAAATCAAACACAGCTGGTGCAGGAGAGGGCTGAGAGCTTGGCACCAGGGATCAGGGCACCAGTGGTACAAGTGGCCTGTGCTGCTGGGATTTGTGTTATGGTAGGACCTCCAGGCTGATGGCTCATCCAAGACAAGTGTGACAGAGGCCTGACATGCTGTCAGTGTCCAACCTTTCCCATATGTGTGGAACAGCCCATCCACAGTGGAACAAGGACACTCTCCCACTCCTGTTGTAACACTGGAATCCCTAAGGTAAGCCAGGATAGAAAAGTGTCTTGCAAGAATTTCCTGGAGCAGGATGGGTCAGCCCTGCTGTACTTCTGCTCTTTCTGTTTTCCTTTGGCTTCTCTCCCTCCCTCTGCCTCCCTGTCAGAGGGACTGAGGATTCAGTGCCAACCTCTCCAGGTGTGCAAACTATCCACCTCCTTTGGCAGGTACTGCCAGGGCAACCCACACTGCTGGAGGGCTGCCAAAGCTCCTTTCTGACTCATGGTCTCCCATACCAACAGTGAGAGAGGTGACTGCAGAAGGGGTCACAGCAGGGACAGCTGAGTCTCTTCCCCTGTTTTTAGGGGGTGTCTTCAGCATTTTCCAAGCTGCCAATACTTGATGGACCATCCAGCTCTGCTACAAGTCTGTGACATTGCAGGGGATGGTGGTGGATTGATTGAAAATGAGGAATAAACATCATGTTGGAGTTATTTGAAATTTGGTGGGAAGAGCTGTGGAGATGAAGAGGTCACTCTATGGCATCACACTGGTCCCTGTATAACTGAAACCAAAATTAGAGCCTTGTATCAATGTGACCATATTAAAATAGCCTCTAGATATCTAATTTCCCAGGGAAAATCCTAGTCTCTGACATTTCATTTCTTACTTCGATGGCATCACTAGGCTGTTGAGGATCCCCTCACCACCCACCAATGGGTCAGGCTGCAAGAATCAAAGGCAAAAAAGCACTGAGCAGTACCCTGGGGTGCCAAGGGACATGCAGGTCCCTCCTCGCCAGCGTGGCTCTGCAGCATCCATTTCTCACACACCTGTCCTGGGGCCTAAACATGATGCAGGAGGGTCCTCATGGCTGAGGAGGTTTTTATGATTCCATGACTTTCATGCTTGTATCTGCAGTGCCATGATTGCCTCAACCTTTGCACAGATACTGCAGGAAAACTGTTGTTATTACTTGGCCACGGCCTTTAATATTTGCTGCAAGAGGATGTCTGGTCCTTTGTAAGATTTCTGGAAGGTTGAGATTTCCTAAACCCAGGAGCTGAGCCTTGCAGGGGGTGTGGGATGGAGCAGGCAGAGAGGTTGATGTTCCCGTGTCAGACACAGACCCTCAGTGGAGCACGGGGCAAATCACAGAACAGTGAAATGGTTTGGGTTGGAAGGGACCTTAAAGATCATCTGGTTCCACACCCCCTGCCGTGGGCAGGGAACCAGCTGCGTCTGGCACTTGGGCACAGAGGCATCGAGGTGTTGCAAAAGCAGGAGATGGGCTGAGCAGCAGCGGGAGAGGGGGTGTGAGACAGAAATCAGCTGTGGGACCCCCTGGCAGCACGGAAGACGTGATAACCAGGGAATCCAGCGATGTTTTTGGGCTCACACTGGGAATCTGTGACTGTAACTGTCCCCATCAGTATTAACACCAACCTCCTTATTAGGCAGTGATTAGATATTACCCAGGGTCAAATTACTCATGGAGACCAGGCATGATGTGCTTAGTTTTTATTTGCCCTCAGATCACGGCGTTAATTCTGGATCCAGCCGCACCAGCCTCTTCTGGGAGCTTTAAAACTGAAGCAGTCACAAGGCTGCCCCTCGACTTCCAGCGACTTATGCAAGAAACCAAACACATGAGAACAAAAGGGCAAATGCAAAACTGAGGTCTCGGGCTGGAATTCAGCCTTCTTTTGGTTTGCACCCAGAGAAATGCGCTGGAGTCAACTTTCCTGTGTCAGGAGAGGGGAGGGAGGCGGTTGTCCTGATTAGATCTAATTTCCTACCTGTTTACTGTAGGCATTTGCATAATGATCACCCTGCGAAGAGTGGTTAGCATATGCTAACACCGATTCTTGCACCCATTAAAACACAAACCCCAGGCAAGCTGCTGCTGTTTACAGCGCATCTCTTCCTCCTGATTGCATCCCAGGGGATATGGCCAGTGGTGCCTCCACTACCTGAGGTGGCTGGAAGCTTCTTCCAGATGTCATCAGGACAGGATGCAGAGAGATAAACATAACATAGTTTATTTTCATCCATTATGAAAAATCACAAGGCTGAGAAAGGCATCGAAAGGTTTTTCAGGAGTTGGACTCGATGATCCCTGTGGGTCCCATCCAACTCAGCATATTCTATGATTTAAAAACTTCTTTGCAGAGAGAGTGCTCAGGCATTGGAATGGGCTGCCCAGAGAGGGGGTGGATTCCCCATCCCTGGAGGTTTTTAAGGTGAGCTTGGCCGTGGCACTGAGTGCCATGATGTGGTAAAGGGACTGGAGTTGGCCCAAGGGTTGGACTTGATGATCTCAGAGGTCTTTTCCAACCCAATCAATTCATTGATTCTAAGATTCTATCCATTTTAGCTCCTTGTTCAGTGTTGGAAGAAAGGGACTTCTCCAATATCCATATTCCCAGCCCAAGCACTACCTTGACAAGAGCAGCTGATGGATTTTGAGTTAAGGAGAGTGATCCAGCCCTCCCCAGTTACTTGAAGCCAGAAGGATATATGTGTCACCAGAACTTTCACCAAAACAAATCTTCATGCACTGTGTGATGATTTACAGACCTTCACCCTGTCCTGGTGGGAAGTTGAGCTTATTTGTAAATAACTTGCTTTCAGTGAGGACAGGCACAAGTGTGCCATTGTTTTGGAAGAGTTTTTTGTCAGTTGAATGACGACAAAAAAAAAAGATAAAGGAGAGGGATGCAAGGCAGACAGGACTGTGCTATTGCCAAAGGGTGGCAGAGGATTGCAAGGTTTGAGGAGCCAAGGAAAGAGGTGTCAACAAACAAACCCAAGCTGGTTCACCCTTCAGCAGGTCTGGTCATCACTTTACTTTGACAAACGTCCTTCCCCACCTCTTTTTTTTCAATGCCTCCCACGTGTGTTTTCACAGCCACCAGCAGCAGTCACACAATGCCCCTTTAGCTGCTGCAAGACTTGTGCTCCTTCCACATGCACATCTTTTTAATGAAAGCATTTCTGTAGCCTGGGTGACTCTGATAGCTTAGAGACCAATTGCTATGCCAGCAGATCTGTGAGGGAACATGAATATCCAGGGAAGGATGCAGGGAGCAGGTGAAAGACACTCACCTGTCCCCTGGGATGGAGTAGCCCAGCACATTGCAGTCACTCCTTGCTGTGAGTAGACTTGTTCTTGTCAAATTCACATTGGCTGCTTCTTGTTAGGCAGTATTTTGCCCAAACAGGATAGTCACAGATTGGAAAAGTATAGAACAATTCAAGTTTGGAAGGACTTTACTCTCTGGGTCTCCAGTCCTAGATCCTCCTCAAAGCAGAGCAAATTTCAAAGAAATCTCATTGCTTTGGTGAAATCCTTAATATCTCCAAGGATGAAGATTCTCCACAATTTCTCTGCTCCCTGCCCCAGGACATAATTGCTCACATAGAGGACAGTTTTTACCTGGCTGGTGTCTGTGATGGAGAGGGAGCCTTGAGGGATCAGTGTCACCTCCAGCATGAGATCAGATCTTGAGGACTGAGGGACCATTTGCCTCAGCTCCCTCAAGCATTGTTCTCTCCTGCCTTATGCCCACAACACAGAAATACAACTTAGAATCACCGAATCCTAGAATGGTTTGTGTTGGAAGGGACTTTAAAGTCCCTGGAAACATGGATTACCCAATGTTGTTCCCTGTCTGGATTTGGAAACTGAGGGATTATAACTAGAAGTCAGTTGTGTGTAGGTGGTCTTTATTCTGTTTTGTGAAGTTCTGCAGTCCCTTTGAGCAATCCCATAGTGTGTCCCCTAGCAGGGATATCCATGGGCTTCAACCTCGAGCCAACTCCTTTGGCAGCTGCTGTTGGCCATTGTCCTTTTGGACCCACCTCTATTCCACAACAAACTTCCTTTTGATCCTCCTTGGTGTCTGGAAGTTCTCTGGGACAGCTGCAAGGCTGTTCCAGGGATTCCAATCACACTGCACTAGCCCAAAGGTAGCAGAGATGGTCTTGGTGTCTGCTGTGTCTCAGAGTGGCATCATCTTCTCGGTGTCCTTGTTCACATTTCCACTAGTGGTGGCTTTGTGGTGTTAAGTGACTCTGTTTCCCATTGTCCTGGTGCAGAATTTTTGCTTTTTACTCTCTATGTCACACATGGGACCCTGATGCTGCCCTTCCTGCTTGGAGTCATTGCTGTGGGGCTGGTTGTGCTGCTCAGCACCCTGTCCTGCCCCCTGCCCACCTCTCAGGGGTGAGCCTGTCCCTGTGGTGTTTGCCAGGCAGAGTTCCCACCTCTGTTACACAAACACCTCCCACCTCCCCTTTTCTTGATTTTGTGTAACAAACAGGATCTCATCCTGCTGGGGTTCCCACAGCTCATCAAATACCTTTATCAGCTGCTCCAGGATCCCTGGCAGGATTCCTGGAGATGCTGCTTCACCCCCTCCTCTCTTTTTCCCAATGAGCCTGTTAAGATTTCTATTTTCTCATGTTTTCTCCCATGGTCAGATCCCTATGCAGATATTCCAATGCTTGTAAGAGGCTGTTTGTCCAGAAATCCAGAATTTCCAGTGGTCTGAGCCCTGCCTGTTTTTTGCTTTCTTCTCTAATTGCTGGATGTTTTCCTGTCTGTCATTATCATAAAATCATAGAATTCCAAAATGGTTTCGCTTGAAAGGAACCTTAAAGACCATCTCATTCCAAACCCCTGCCATGGGCAGGGACACCTTCCACCAGCCCAGGCTGCTCCAAGCCCTGTCCAACTTGGCCTTGGACACTCCCAGGGATGGGGAAGCCACAGCTTCTCTGAGCAATCTGTGCCAGGGCCTGCCCACCCTCACAGCCAGGAATTCCTTCCCAATATCCCATCTAACCTTGCCCTCTGGCAGTGTGAAGGCATTTCCCCTTGTCCTGTCCCTCCATCCTTTGTCCCCAGTCCCTCTCCAGCTCTCTTGGAGCCCCTTTAGGCACTGGAAGGGGCTCTCAGGTCTCTCTGGAACCTTCTCTTCTCCAGGTGAGCCGCCCCAGCTCTCCCAGCCTGGCTCCAGAGTAGAGGTGTTCCACTCCTCAGAGCATCTCTGTGGCCTCTGGACTCCCTCCAGCAGCTCCAAATCCTTCTCATCCTGGGATCCCCAGAGTTGGATGCAGAAGTGACTAAACAGCTATGTACTCCTGAAAGAAATGGAAATCTTAATATTCCTAATTTTCCAACAAAGCCTGGAGACACTGTAGGTAGGACAGTCCCTGTAGGATAGTTTGGGATTAGCTAGGTATCTCAGGCACATATCAAACCTCCATACTGATACCTCAAAACTGTGCATTCTCCTTGGCAGCTGGAGCTGGTGGTTCAAATCCTGCACCTGGAGAAAAGGGGCAGCCCTTGGAAGCTGCTGTTTTCCTGCCATCACTCCATGGCTGCAGGGACTGGTGCAGGAGCCCAGCTCTCCTGCTGGAACCACACGTTGTGTTCTCATTATGCAACTGCTGTATTTTAATAGAAACCTCTTTTTCTAGGCAGTCTCAAAAACAGCCGGATTTTTTTTCCTCCTTCTGTCAAATGACCAACTTAATAATTCACTAGTTTTGCTGGGATTAGGCACTTTGGGCCACACTCTGGATTTCTTATCTTTAATGTAGTCCTCGACGACAACTTCTGCACTTAATCCCCTGACAAAACTGCCTTTGATTCCCACGACAGTCGCTCACAGAGATCAAACGCGCAACTCTGCTCTGTCAGGTAGAGCTGGGCGAATAATTTGTGACAAATAATTTACCCACAGACTTTTCTCCTCGTTTTCAGCTCACAAATTGTCCATTCGGCTGAGGTTCGGGGCTGCTGATGGATTTGTTTCTGCCTGCACAAACCCGAGTTCAATGACTTGCTCATGAGAAAAAGCCTGTGAGGACGTTTAAAGGGCTTTGTGCTTTGTGATGCTTTGACCCTGCTCAGCATCAGCCTTGGTTGTCAGCAGGGCTCACCCCACAAGTGACATCACCACAGCCCCCTGTGCTCAGTGCTCGTGAGTCATCCCGTTGTGTTTCTGTTCCAGGTCGGAAGAGTGTGACTTTAACAAGCTGAGAGTTGCAGTGCAAATAATCTTTCATATCACCTCCAAATTTCCTCTTCGAGGGATGTGCTGTAATGTATGAGTTTTGCTGCCTTTCCTTGCATTAAGAGCCTCCAAAACCCAAGCAGAGGCAAGACAGGGATGTGCAGAGATAAAGGAGCCTGGTTTCCATGTGAGATCACCTCCAGCAGCACTGCCCCACATCTCACAACCAGAGGCTGAACACAAGCCCCATTTTTTTCCCCTTTGCATTGCTGTGGCCTCCACACCAGCTTATCCATCTAACTGAGCATTAATGGCATCTTGGTGTGTGTTATATTAATGCAATCTGGGTGCTTAAGGTAGAGAAAAAAATCAGAGTTAATTAGGAATTAGTTCTGATAGAGACAGATTTGAGTGGTATTTATGACCGTAATTTTACAAGCGGGAATGATTTATCTTGACATTTGTGTCAAATTTAGCTGTTTTATTTCCTTTAAAAAAATAATTAATAAATGCCTGCAGTTCTCAAAATGCACCAAGGTGGGACCTTTAAGGTCTCCATCTCTTTTCCAAGCAGCCCTGGTAACGCCTGCAGGGAGCAGAGAGCAGTGCTGTCTTACCAGGGCCCACAGAGACGCTTCATTAACCCAATTAAGCAGGTGGATGGAGAGGGTCTCTCTGATAATTTACACCTTACTAATGAAGTGTGTGACTCTTAATCTCCTCCAAACAAGATACACTCATGAAACACTGGTGCAAGGAAAGGGGAAATTAATTAGGTGAAAAAACTATGAGATTATAGCAGAGGGATTCCAACGAGGCAACTGTAACATGGCTGGTGATTCATTTGTGCCTGTCTTAAATTAATGTCTGAGCTGTCAAGTAAATAAGACCCAGCATTATTTTGGCTTAAAAGACATTCTCATCAGGCCTAGCACGAGGCACCTTATTTTACTGCATGACACACCATTTTCCAAGCCCCAGCTGCCTGAATGACCCTGGGGTGAAACAAACCCACTCCCAACAGTTTGGCCTTTTCCTAAGATGTCTAGTGAAGGGTTAGAAGGAGCTACTTATTTGATGCAAATATTTCCAGTATAGTAATAACTTTGTGCCATATAATTATCTGCCTCTATTCCAAACCCACATTTGGGTCACAATGGATGCCCCATCCTTGGAAGTGTTCAAGGCCAGGTTGGATGGGGCTTGGAGCTACTACCTGGTCTAATGGAAGATGTCCCTGCCCATGAGGGCTGGTAGATGATCTTTAAGGTCCCTTCCAGCCCAAATCATTTTGGGTTTCTATGAAATCATGGTCAGCAGAGACCTTTGACAGTCCTGAGCTGGCTGTTCAGCACAACGTGACTTCTCACCTCCAGTGGCACTGGAAGATCCCTGCACAAGTTCCTGTCCTGTTCAGGTGCTGGTGGGTATCTCCCCAAATCTGGGTGTGAACCTGACTCAGAAGGTTGTTTTGGCACCCAAGAGCCCACTGGGAAGACACAGTTAATCTTGTGGTCATGTATGACCACTCTGCCTCTGGGCAATGGGGCCTTCAAAGTTTGCAGTGAGGTTGTTACCAAATTGCATTTTATCAGTTAAATTGAACTGCTGGCTAGAGAAAGATTCCCAGAGTAGCAGATTTGAGCAGATTTAACACTGGAAATTGTGCCTTGCCCTAAAAGGAACTCAATGAATCCAAGGATTTCAAAGCTTTTGGTAAACATGAATTAAATCGGCAATTAATTAAGCACTGTGGCACTCCTCATATATTATGATCACTCAGTATTGCCAACTGCAAACATTCACAAACTGCGAGTCCAGCTCCCCAAAATTATGAGATTGGCTTAAAAAATCACGAGATTAAAACCCAAAATTGTTGCATTTTCTTTATCCACCATCTGGCTCCTCAGCCTCTGGGGTAAACATGCCTCGTGTTTTCCACTACAAGTGCGAGCCACTTACTTAAAAAACATGAAAACTGAGATCCTGGTGCTTCATAATGACTCCAGCAGCTCAGGCTTTTGGAAAAATGCTAAAAATCTGAAGACTCATTATAAAATCAGAAGAATTTGCAACACTGATCACTTGTAACTGAAATATATTTAGCTCAGCAGCTATTTCTGAATGCAAGAATCCAGGAGCTGCTGGAGAAGGAATAACGAGGACTATCCTTCCTGAACAAAACTGCAGGAGAACTTAGGTGGGTGAAATACAACAACAGAGGCAGGATGTCGTGCAGTCCTTTGCTGGAATTCAGCCAGGCCATGACAAATAAACACATCAGTCCTCATGCAAACTCTTCTGGGATTGTTAATTATTACAAATAACTGTTCCTGTCTCTCTGGGAGGTGGTTTCAGGCACCGGGAGCTGGCTGGGGGCGACAGCTTCGTACTGAGCCACAGATGTGGATGCCACCCCCAGCAACCCCACTCCCCCAACCCTGCAGCCCTGACAGACAGTTTGTGTCAGGAAAATCCTGTCTCAGGCTGATCCGACTTAGCTTGTGAGACAGGGCCATTTTGGTGGCAGGGCTGGCAGCCACCGCATTACTGTCTGGAGGAGAATTTGCGCTGCGGTGGGGACGGCAAATTATCTGGAGGGAAAGTAGCTGCAGCAGGGCCATGGCTGGCCAAAACCAGGAAAACAGATTTCAAACTAATGTAAACAGCTTGGGTTTATCACCGGTTTCGCAGGTTCAAAAATAAATATCATCGTTTCCCTGGTTCGAAAGTTGGTTATTTTCCACTGACGCTTCGGAAATGGAGTTTTCCGGCGACCTTGAAAACCACTTTAAATGTA
This sequence comes from Sakesphorus luctuosus, assembly GCA_013396695.1. NCBI lineage: Eukaryota > Metazoa > Chordata > Aves > Passeriformes > Thamnophilidae > Sakesphorus > Sakesphorus luctuosus. Next base: position 618,160 of record VWZD01025248.1, on the reverse strand, counting down.
TTTTTCAGTCATTTAAAAACCTGAGGTTAATAAAAGTGAATCAGGAAAAGAAAGGAAGTTTCAATTCTTGAAGAGGGTCTATTTGTCAAGGCAGGGGAGATGAACTTGCAGCCACCTGAGCATCCAAGCACATGTATTTCAGAGAAGTAGCTCTAATGTCTTCGCCGCAGCCGGATCCTCGTGGACATCAAGAAGCTGTTTTCTCCAAGGAGGAATATTATAGCAGTGCTTAGGATAGGCTCTGATCTTTGCACCTAAACCTATTTAAAGTAACATTAAGGGTTTTATAGTGCTATGAAATTACCTTGGGCCAGTGAGAGCGCTCACTGGCTGTGTGTTCCACGCTCCTCTGTGGAAATCAAAACACAAACAGCTGTAGACAAATTCGTGCAGTGAGCACCAGCCAGGGCTATTTGAGCAAAAGAGATCCAGCCTCTGCCTTGGGAAGCTCAGTGCTGCAGGGAATGGAGGTGATAAGGGGGTGGGCTGAGCTTGGTTTTATGGTTTTTCTCTAAGCATCTCTGCTAGATGGACCTTCAAGCCAACTCACCCATGGTCAGTTGTGTTCTTCTGTCCCTGAGGGTTCCACCCCAGCCCCAGCCCAGAGAATCATCACCAAGATGAGCTCCCAAACTCACAGGGCTGTGGGCAGGAGAAGCAATGCAGGTGCAGAAGGATATTGGTTAACATTGGCCTCATGGTGCTCCGCTCTGCTTGGACCCATCTCCCTGCTTTTCAAATAATATTTGCATATTAGATAAAGCATTTCCAAGGGTTTTGATAAATAAGTGTCTGTGGCTCAGTAATTAATATCAACACCCACAAATGGTGTGTTTCCCACTTTGGTAGTGCCAGTGCCCTGGTGGTAGAACCAAGCACCTTATCGCATTGCTTTCTTTCTCCAAAAGATGACCCAGCAGGTCATGTATAGGTTAAATATGGCAGCTCTCAGGAGCTGTTTTATCCTGTGTGCAAACCTGGTTATAAAGCTTATCAAGAAGAGAGGCACAGTCTAGTACTCATAATTAATCCTGGAGACAGCACGGATTTAGGTTCATTGGGGCTGACTTCAAATTAAAAAGTCACTATTAGCATGTGAAACAGACACCATATGTTATGTATTAACACTGTAGATGTTACAGAATGTTTTGTACTTTTTGTTTCAAGTAAGATGGCTATAGATATGTCCTTTTCATACCTATGATTCTCTTACATAAAGCAGTCTCCATTACAGGTAGTGGAAAATGTCTTTGCAGTGATCTATTTGTATGCAGACATCCACACAGATGAGGTCCTGGTTTACATAGTTATTTGTACTTATAAAATTATACCGATTTTATGTGTATTTTATATGCCATTATTAGAGTTAAAATACCAAACTGATCAGTACACACACCAATCAAAGAGAAAAGGCATGCACACACCAAAATATAGGATATATTTACACGTGCAAATTACTCAAAATATAGAGGGAAATGCTCTTTAAGTGTATATTTGGCAGCATCCTGTAAAACCACATTGAACAGGGAGTTAATACAATGTTCTCAGTGTCTTCAGCCGTCTGAAATTTGAGTTTAAAGTTTTTGCACAATCACAGCCAACATAAAATGCAGCAGGAAATCGCCATTAGTCAAATGTGGTCGTCTAATCCCACTGCAAAATGGAGCTTTTTCATTTCTATCCTGCCATGGGTTAGTTTGTGATTTCATATGTCAGATACATCAATTCTGCCAAGGAGAGAAGATGAGCAAGAACAAATTAAAAATATAGCCTTCTTTGCTTCGGGGGAAGTGGAGAGGCCAGGTCTTTGTAGAGAACAGTAATAATGATCTCATTTAAGAGACTTTCTGGGTTTGATTCTTTGCTGCCCTTCCTCATAGTTAATTACACCCTGGCAAATTGAGGCCTAAGCAGCAAATCCAGATGAATTTGTATTCACTCTTTTCTGCTGGAATTGCACAGGGAGAGTGCAAGCAGGGAGACACCAGCCCATGTCCTTGGACATGCTCATGCCAGGGATGAGATCCTGGCTGGTCATTCATAGGAAAACTTGCCATTTCCATGTCTCCCTCTTCCTGTCCTCATCTGTTTGTTTCATCTCGGTTTGTTTCTCACTCTCTCCCACTTCCTAATTCTCTCCCTCCGTTTGTGCGACCACTGGGATAAATACAGCAACAGCCCCTCTCTTCCCAGAGCCTCATGCTTGGGAGGATATTAGTGTGTGCCACACTCTGCTTGCTGATTTGTCTTAAGATAATTATTTCTAATGGCTGTTGTTGTTTTTCCTGCAGAAACTGTAATGTAGCCCCTTTTGTATCATTGGCTGAAGCCTGTTGTTTCTGTAACAAAAACAATAGGCTCTCAGATTAGGTCTGCATATTATGGCTCTACTAGCACAGCAGGCTTTTGGTATTGGTACCAATCCTATCAATTCCTGGCATCCTTCCCCCTTTACTCCTGGTAATTAATCTTTTCATGAATGCTGTCACATTTAGAGCCATTTCATTAAGTTTGTGGTTCCTACATTTATGTAACTCACTGCATCTCTCATCTGCTCCATCAGCTGGAGGGACGTGGAGAGGCGATGCTGGGCAGTGGGGACACTCTCCCCATCCTTCTTCCCTCCCTGTGGAACAGGTTGTCCTGTCACTGAAGTCAGACAGACAAGCAGCCTCATGCCTCAGACAGCCTGAAAGGGGCAAAATTGAGCCGTCAAAAATTAGGAACAGCCCCTATGAATGAGTAATCAGGCATTGGAATGGGCTGCCCAGAGAGGGGGTGGATTCCCCATCCCTGCAGGTTTTTAACCTGAGCTTGGCCGTGGCACTGAGTGCCATGATCTGGTAAAGGGACTGGAGTTGGCCCAAGGGTTGGACTTGATGATCTCAGAGGTCTTTTCCAACCCAATCCATTCTATGATTCTATGATTCTAAGTCTGTGGAATGTGATGCCCATTTCCTATATGTGTGTATGCACCCAGGGCCTGATACAGAAGGGCTTATACACTGTATGTGATATAAGTCCTATTTTTCATGTGAAACACTGCAGGCTTCTTAAAAGAGGGAAAAAATTTCTGGACAATCACTTCCTCCTGCCATGCACCAATGCTCTTCCTTCCTCCTCCTCAATAAATATCTCCCACAAAATGTACCAGCTCCAAACCACTTCTGTAAAGCAGGAGGTTTGCTGGGTAGGGGAAGGAGAAAAGAGGTTTAAAGGCACTTTTGCTGCTATCCCTGCAGGCTCTTATTCCTGGTTGTGGAAAGGAGTTGGGTCCGATGGCTGCAACCAGCGTGTGGCTGCAGCACAGGGGAGAGACAAAAGCTTGTATTCCCAGCCCTGCCTCAAGTGACCTTGTGCAACCTCTTAATTACTGCAATTACTTGCCTCCTGAGATGACATTATTAGGCCGTGCTCGGTAATAAGGGCTGTGAAGTTCACAGAATTATTCGTGCCGGTTGCTGGAAGAGTAGGGAGTAAAACACCCGGATATCTTTGGGCTTCCAAACCAGCCTGGGGTCAAAAGGGGTTGGCCTGTGACTCTTCCCAAAATATGGAGCTGGTGGTGTCCACCAATTTTAGGGTTGGAGCTGGGATTTTTGTGGCGTGGCATCTGCATCGCTTCACTGAGGGTGAGCAAAGAGCGATGCTGAGATGTGGCTGCACCTAAATATGTTTTACCAGAGAGAGAAAACAACAGTTCTCCTCCAGTGCTGCCCATCTGCCAAATTCTGTGTTTCTTCCCCAAATCAAACTCCTAAGTGGTAAAATACCAATTATAAAATATGAAAGGGTTAAACCCAAATGCTGCTGATGCCAATTTTGAGCATTAGCAACACTAATTCAAAACTCCAAAAGGCTGGGGCATTTTGCTGTCCTTGGGAAAAAAAGAAAAAAGAAAAAAACACTACTGAAAACCCTAAAACAAACAACTAAAAGCAGAAAGAGCTGCAGAATTCACCCTAAGGCAGAGAATAAACATTGAGGATCTCAAGTGAAGTATTTAGTTATTGAGAAGCAACAGCAGCTGAAAACAGGAGACTAAATGGAAAAAATTAAACAGCCTGAAGTGCAATCACTGGTACCTCTGATGACAGCTGTAACTGCCTTTGCCTGTGGCTGCTGAGATGGAGCAACAGCCCTCCTGCCTTGATGTTTGCACCATGTGTGAAAATGTGGCTGTCACTGAACACCTTCTGCTGCTATTGTGGTCAGTTTTGACCTGGAGGTCCTGCATTTGGCTGAAACGACATGCAAGGATGCCAACCCTCCTCACTGCCAGCTGTAATCCAAGCCCTGGTTCTCTGCTCCCAGAGGAGAGATGTGTCCTGCAGCCCAGGCTGATTTGTGGAGGGCAGGAGGGTTGTTTTTCATCCCATGGCTCTGCCTGGCTGTATCCCTGCCAGGAAACACCCAGGAGAGATCCCCTGCTCAGGTTCCTGCACCCAGCTCCTCCACAGGGGCAGCAACTGGTGCCGAATGGCCTATTCAGGGAAAGGGTGGAGGGCAGAGGGCATCCAAAGGGGAGGAGAAGGATGCAATTGGTTTATCTCCATGGGCAGGAACGTCAGTTCATCCTCTGTAGCAGGTTTGGACATGGAGGGGCCATGGAAAGATTCATCCCTGAGATTTTCAAGTGGAAGGAGGTGCTGTGCCAAGCCAGGCAAAGAGGAGGGGGGAAAAGCATAAGACACTTGCTGAGGACTGCAGGGAGTGAGTTTCAGTACCCTTCATTCCCTTGTGAATAATTCAGCTGCTCTGTGTGTGCATCCGGTGTAGCTCTGGAGTCAGAGGGAGCTGCCCTGCCCTCGCCCCAGCATCTGCCTGCCAATTGCATTCTTGCTACATCCTTGGGGTTTTTTTTTTCTGTTTGAGCTTTAGTGTTTTGTTTGGATTTTTTTTGTCCATCGACACCTCCGTAATAGAGGAGGTAAAGTATTTTCATTATCCTCTCCCCAGAACATGGAAATCTTCAAAGGGGAGGGAGGAGGGAGGTGAGCTCCTCTAGCCTCATTTCCCTACTGCTGCCATTCCTTGGCTGTTCATCACAAAATGAGTCCACACGCCCAGTGCATCGTGGCATCGAGCCCATCATACGTTTTGCTTTTTCTTTTTTTTGGTATTTTTTCCCCCTAAAATTATTTCACTTTGCAAACCTGGTGATTATTTCATGCTGTTTAAACTATATTTGTAGTCTTTGATCATACATAAGTAGACTGAAGTAAACTGCTGATAGTGAAGATATTGTTCTCGGTGTTTCTCCTCTCGCTTTGTTCATTGCATTATGCCCATAAGCTCACACAAAATGTTCACTGTGGCAATGCACCTTTGTTATTAATTCTTGTGGTGCCACACGTTTTTATGAAACATAGCTCATTTACAAATGGAATGGTTAAAGAATCTGTGCCAGTGTGTATGGGTGTATTTCACACACAACACACACACACAACACACAATTACACGCACCCCAAACACATATTTATCCCTATTAATGGAGGGACCAAACCATCATATCCTATTTATGTTCTGTACTATCCAGCTTCCAGGGCTAATTCTCAAGCTAAAATCTTGTTGACTATGGACGTATTTTGCTGCTTTGAGAAGTGGCCTAACAGCAGAGACACAAAACACCAGCCAGGAGTATCCCAGGCATGAATTCCAGGCAAGACATTCACAACAGCCCAGAACATTCCACACGACACCTGTGTGTCTCCTTATCATCTGAACCATTACTTACAAGGAAGCAGGGTAGTTAAATGTTTGCCCCCATCATGCAGCAAAGAGGTGGGAACTGATTCATTGTACTTGAAGCCCTGCCTGGCTCTTGCTTGGTCCATTTTTAACCCCAGGCATAAGGACAAGGCCATGCCAGAGGGTCGGGCTCCTTTTCAAAGAGAACAGGTACCAAACCCCACCGACTGTCCTCGTTTAGTGGGAGACAGATGTCTCGTTCCCAGGTTGCCCTGCAAATCACAGTGAGTCACTCCATCAAGTAATTAAAAAACTGCCCATGTGCAGGACATGGATAAGCTTCTCACCAGCCTTGACTCTGTTCCACGCCTGTATATCTGTTGTGTGCAGTGTATAAAGGTGTGATTTGTGTATGATTCCTTCATTATGCTGATATATCTTCAGGCTACTTTTATTTTCCCTTATAATCTCTATTATTCTAGTTACTAAGAGAGTGGGAAAAAACCTCTCAATTTTTTTTCCCTGAACAGCAGCCATCCTACCCCTCCAGCTCAAGTCCAGTTGTGCAGGGCAGGTGAAATAGGAGGGCAGGCTTGATGTGTGATGACAAGAAGCTGCTGAACTACATCTGTAGAACCACAGAACTGTAGAAGGGACCCACAGGAGCTCTGTGAGAAGCTGAAGTAAGAAAATGAAGCTGTGGGAGCACCTGAGCTGGTGAAGACCCAGCAGAGTCAGGCAGGTGAAGGTATCCCATCCAGCAGGCAGTTCCCATGAGAATCCCATGGATCTGCACCACAGGGCTGATGTCAGAATCTCCAGCCTATCCAGCCCTGACAGCTCCATTCTTCCAGCTCCATTTAATGATCTGCACAGACAGTGTCTAGGACTGGACACTCCAAGAGATTTGACACTGGAAATGTTGCCCAGAAAACTGTGGCTGTCCCACCTCTGGAAGTGTTCAAGGCCAGGTTGGATGAGGCTTGGAGCAACGCGGGCTAGTGTAAGGTGTCCCTGCCCATGGCAGGGGGTTGGAACTAGATGGTATTTATGGTTCCTTCCAACCCAAACCATTCCATGATGATGATTTCCCTTCAGCTGCTTCCTCCTCAGGTGAGATGGGCACATGCTGCTGCAGATGTTCCCAACAGCTGCTTCTTTGCCACTTGCAGAGGGGCTTTTCCACCCCTAAATGGTTCATTTGATGTGTGGGGCAACCAATACTCTGTCATGGGTTCCATTAGCCCAGCTTGTACCCTGTGAGTTGCAATTTAAAGCCCCAAACTCTTCCTTGGAAGGCATCTTCTCTTTCTAGCCTTGGTAAATACAGTGTCCAATTGCAAAATGCTGATATTGTGCAGCATGGAAAAGGCTTTTTTCCCCCTGAGTTTTATTATATACAATTGATTATACACCATTTTTCTCTCCTTCTGAAACCTGCACAATTGGACTCATGTTGCCAGGAGAACCTGCTGTTACCCAGCCCCAGGGAGAAGAAACAGAGAACAGGAAGAAAGCCATGTTTTAAAGCTCTTAAAAGTTTTTTAAAAACCATTTCTCTATAAAACATCTTGCAGCTCTGTGTACCAGGGGCCTCGTGATTGTCACACAGTGCTGGGGCCACCACAGCAGTCTGAGTGCACTTCTGTGTGAGCATCTCCAGGCAGCGATGAGCTCACTGCCATCCCTCTCCCAGGCCACTCCTTCCTTCCATAGTCAAGTCACCAATGTCCTTTTAGCACCTCACAACCTGCCACGCTGAGGACTGGGGCAATATTCCCCAGTGGACCAGAAATAATTAGGAACCAAAGGAAAGTCAGGAGTGGAATGGGTTTGCTGAATGTAGGGTTTGACTCCTGGTTTGGAGGATGTAGAAGAACAGAGGATGGTTGGCAGCAGAGATACGGCAGAAGAGAGAAAATCAAACCAGAGACATGCCCCAGAGGTGACATTTTTAGCCACAGGGGTTTGAAGCTGTGGTCACCTTTCATCAGCACACTGTTCTGGCTTCACAGTGCCAAGTGGAACTGTTAGTCTGGGATCAGGGAGCAGAGTAGCCAAGCAGCGATGACCACACTGGGATTCACTGGTCTAGTGCTGCTGATGTGTGTCCATCCTCCAGGTCCTGAGCTGGACAGCACAAGCTCTGGATTCTCTGCACCTCACTCCACCTGTAGATGGAGCATCAAAGAGCAGGATCACACAGGTAATGCAGTATTAACCACTAGGATGAGCAGGGAAGGAGCATGAGGGATATTCCTCTGGTTGCCAGACCTTCAGCAGAGATCTAAGGCCTTTTTCCTCGAGGTGGAGGTTGCTGAGCCCTCCCCACTGCCATGAGTACAGAGGGGTAGCTGGAACCACCACTGCTCCTGGCTGTGCACAGGTAACACATAACACACAGCAAGTGACCACCTGAAGCTCCACTCCCAGCTGGGCTGAGCTGGAGCCACCTCACCATATGGCTCCTCTCTGCATCCCGCTGACACAAACCTGTCAGGTGAATCATCCTCAGGGAGCATCAGGTGAGCTGAGTTTAACTGTAGAGCATCACAGCTGGTGGGAATGGCCTGAGCCTCCAAATGCTTCAGGGAGGAAAGGGGAGGATGCTAAAAATATTTAATAGAATCAGAGTGGGTTGGGTTGGAAGAGACCTCTAAAGGTGATCTAGCCCAACCCCCTGCAATAAGCAGGGATGTCTTCAACTAAAGAAACCCTCAACCTTCCTCTCACTGACTTTATTAACATAAAAAGAAGGGTGTAGAACAGGAACTATCCTTTTTCATACAGGGGTTTGAAGACTGGGTCAACATTTGGTGGCTATTTGGGATTATTCCTTTACAAATATAAAAAAGAGCCTAACAAAGAAGCAGTTTGTAAGACCTAAACTATCCTTCCTAACTGAACATTTATAGGGCCAAAAGACCCCAAACTACCCTCTAATCATGATTATAAATATGTATGCACACATACTACCCTTCCTAGCTGTGAAAATTTCCATGGCTAGAAGCACCCAAATTATCCTTTGGTCATGATCAAACACACACAGACAAATAAATAAGTAAATAAATAAAAAAATATTTGCTCAAGGGAAAAAAAGCCCCAAGATTTTCTCAGATTTTTTTTTTCCCAGCTGATGAATCATTATGATTTCGTGAATTATTGCACAGATCAGCATTACAACACTCTTTGTACACCACGGTCTCCCTGCCGAAAAGTGTAAAAACCACTTTATGTGACCGAATTATTTTTTAGTGACTGAGGAATGCTCAGGGATTGGGAAGGAGCAGTAAATACACGCTGCTGGTAGAGAGAGTAGCCTCCTGAAAAGGATTGCAGGGTCGAATGCTGTCTCTGTTTACCCTGTGTAAATCAGGTGTAACTCCACTAAAGCTAATAGAGGTAGGCTGGTGTCAAGCCCACGCGGATAAAAGGATCAGGCCCTCTAAGCTTTAAAGTTATGAGTCTTTTCAAACTGCAGATCTACTGTCAACATTTCAGTGATTACTTCTCTTTTTTCCCCAACACACAAACATAAAATAGTAACAAGATTATCAGATTAAAGAGCCAAAGAACAGCCAGTTTATTATACTCCTGCGTCTAAAACACTCAAATCTTATAGGTTTCCTTCCCACTCCACATCTTGAGGGGGGGAGAGCAGTATGTTTGTTTTTATTTGGTTTTAATTTTTTTTTTCATGGCAGCCTAAGCTATGTAGGAGAATAAACAAGCCATAATATTATGAATTGCACAGTGCAGCCAGCAAGAAAAAAACACTTCCAGACCCCCAAACCAACCCTTCTGAACATCTCAACTTAAAATAAAAATATAAATCTCTGCTTTGTTGCTGTCAGTCCCTATGAAGAAGGAACAAAAGGACAAACAGAATGAAAGGACAGAGCTGTTTAAAGCTAAAAATGTGCAAATGCTGCATTCCTTCTGGGAGAGGGCAAAATAAAAAAAAAACCAACAAACCCCACACCCCACCACCTCTGCATCAATATAAATTATTTAAATCAGAGATGGTTTGCATTGAGGGTCTCGAACAGATTGCATAACTGTTGCACAACTAATGTGTACAAGTGTGTCACTAATTTAATTTTAATTTTACTGTATGAGTTTGTATAAGATCCCCCAGCTGTCATGTGCTCATCATCTGTCACAGAACTATCACTAAGCCATGCTGGGCTAAGACAGGATTATAAACGATGAACTGCCATGTGCTCTAAATCTTCTTATTTGCCTAGCCTGGAAGGTATGCCCTGCAAAATTTGATTGGCAGCGCGCTCTGTTCTGTCAATTGACTTTGAAGGCCTCTTCTATTGGCTCTTCGGAGCGGATCTCAGTGGCTGTATTGACTGTCACCTGCTGACTCCAGCACGTGCCTGACCCCGGCCCCGCGCCCAGGCTCCTTCGCGCTCGCCACGGCATCGCCGGGGCCGCCGGCTCTGGTGGCACGTGCGGCACACAAGGGCATATGGGCTGCCTGGCTGTGTGCAGAATGGAATAACTGAAGCCAAGCAGCCCCGCGCTGTTATTACGGCAGATGGGGGAAGCGTGGCATTCAATATTAAGACAGATGCCACCTCCTTATTCCACCTGTCTGGAACTTGGACATGGGACAGAATGAACTGTCTGCCTAATAATTAAGGAGACAAAGGCTGCATTTATGCAGCTCAGCAGAGCACCGTCTCTGCGGCGCATGCACGGCTATAATTGTGGGCCACAACAATAAGGAAACGTAGAACAGGGGCTCATCAGATGTTCAGATACGTACACACAATTACAGTAGGAAACTGTACTGTTCCCAGCTGCTTTTGTGGTCTTTTATTTAGGCTGGTTGTGTATTAAGTTAAATGGGAGGGACAAGTTGGCTGGCATTATTACTATTATAAATAACGCTTTAAAATTACAGTGAAGTTCCTTAAATAACAAAGCGCCCACCGTTCCCCCGAACGGTCCCTGCTGCTGTTGTGCTGTGCCCTTTCTTGCAAATTTGCTCTTTGCTTCTCAGTAGTCAACTGTTTTTGTAGCAGCCAGAGAGAAGAAAAACATTCTTTCCAGGACCACTATTATTTTCGTGTATTTTTACACAACAATTTGCCTCTTTCTTTGGCGTTGTTAAAAAAGAATGATAACTGTGTAAAAAAGAAGGCCTGGCTTCTTGGCATTTATGCTATGTTACATTTCTGTTACTTAATCCTACTTAATTTGGGGCCAATTATTGTTGAACCCGCCGTGCTTTGTGATGGGAATGGTTGTGTTGGAGAGGGTTCGATCCTTCCTAGGTTTGAGCCTGGGCTTTCCAGGGTGGCAGCAGGGCTGGGCTGGTGGCTGTGGTGATGCTGTGCAGTGGCTCTTGTGCAGCCCAGCACCCCACAGAGGCTGAGGTTTGGGATCTGGGATTGTTGCATGGGCTCAGAAACACCTCTGTGTTGTCTGGGCTTGGGTTTCAGGCCTCCCAAACAGCTGGACCAAGGTCTGCACCCTATTTTCAGGGTGAATTTCTTCCTTGCAAGGGAAACCCTGCCCATGGAAAAATCCAGTGATGATGCTGACAGCACCATCTCCCCCTTATGCAGCTGCACAACCCTGTGAATTCAGGGGAATTAGGTGCTTAGAAATAAAACTGAGCAGGTGTGGGTGTGTTGGCTGGGCAGAGACATTTCTCCGCAGAAGCAATATGCAATTAATGCCTATGATTGAGGACCTAACATAATCCAGGAGGTATTTTTAGTATCTACTTACCTACCTCCGACCCTCTTTTAAATGCCTTGTACTGATGTGATCACGCCCATCCTTAAATCTTTCTAATTAATTTTGTTCTCTTTTGACTGAATGAATTCAAAAGGCAGCTTAAAAAAAAAAATCATCTGTGTGTCTGTCCTGGGATTTATCTGTAGATGGCAATTGGAATAAAGATGAAGAAGTTTCAGAGGATGAAAACGCAGGAGCAAGTGTTAAGGGCATGTTTACTGTGTGTACATTATATACAAGATTAAGGACACACAGAGTGCCTATTGTCTCAGCAAGCCATGAAAGTGGGCCTTTATGTTTATATAGATGCATTTGTATGTACACACTGACATGTATATAATCTCTGTAAAGAAAAATGAATAATTGAATTTTTAAAGGTAGAAAGATCATATATGCACAATAAGCAATGCTTGATCATCACATTCAGATGCAAGTATAAATATATACAGTCATTTAGAAACATATACATTTAAATATTTACAGTATAACATGACTAATTAAGCACCATAGATACATGCGTGTATTTAAATATATCCACAGAGGCATGTTGAACCTGCTGTAGTTCTGTAATAATGCTTGTAGACTGTTCTATATTTCTCTTTTTTAATTTGTAACAGATGTATTTAAACAAGACAGCTCGTCCTCAGGAAAAAAAAAAACCAAAACAAAACAGAAAACCAACTACCAGATGTATCAGACTCTCCAAAGCACAGAAATCACATGCAACAAATTGCAAAAAGTAATCAAAGCCCAAACTTTTTTTTTTCTTGGTAGTAGAAAAGGCAGCATTAAAAAAGACACAGATACATATTACAAGATGAGGATCAATTTGAAAAGATCCCACAATATCTGTTACCAAGAGCTTTGTTAATCTTTAAAAACCTAGAATGATTATTTATATGGGAGCCACGAATTAACTGGGCTTTAATAAATAGCTCACAGGCACGTGTGTCAAGACTCTGCTTTTTGTTTTTATATGTGTCTGCATTTGGAACAAAAAAAAAAAAGAAAAAGAAAGAAAAAAGAAAGAAGGAAGCTATTATTTGTTGAATTTTTTTCTGTAACAATTATTTCAAATTAAAAGCCCATCTGACGAAAGGCATATGGATGGAGAGGGGGTTCAGTCCTAATTGAACAAACCAGGACTCGTGAGGTTAATTACAGATATTAACGCTGTTGTTCTTCAGCTTCTTGCCCTCACGAAGGCTGCAGCTTCCAAATGACCTGGCTCCAACAATAAGACTCTCTTTAGCCCATTAACTAATTGATAAAAATGTGAGTGTTTAGAATGAGTCTAATTAAATCACCGAGCCTTACAATTACGAGTCCATTTGGTAGCTGTCGGGAGATGGGTAACCTCAGCTGGCATTGTAGGCGAATAAAAGATAAAAATAAAAGGGAGCTTAACCAAAGATCATTTTGAAAGCTGTTCATTTGAAGACAAAGTACACATTTGCCTGAAATGTATACATACACCACTTCAGACTAGCACAGTGTCTTGAAAAGAAAATGGAGCGTTTAGCAATCATGATTTTTTTTTTCTCCAGCGCATGCATGAAATTCTCCACAGCCTGTGTGATGGAATGAGCTGCTTTTATACCCATTTCTGAGTTACAGTGAATGCCTGGGTTCTTCCAGAGTGCCCAAAGAGCTGATCCCAGGTTCCTCTCTGTTATTAACCTTTTTTCCTCTCACTCTTCCAAACTCTCTGCAGACGACATCCCCAAATCCCCCTTTGGGATGTGGCTGTTGCTGTAGGGACAGTTCTGAGATGTCCCATTTGTGAGGTTGGCATGTGGCAGCGAGGCAGATTTGCTCCTACACACCACAGGTGCCCTTGGTAAGGGAGCTGGAAAACACCCTGTGTGCAAAGATTCCTGTCGAAGGTGTGCCCAGTGTCCTAAGCATCACATGCAATTTTCATCTCACCATGTCAGGCAGAGATTTAGATCTAAAAAAAGGATGAAGAGGTGGATGATGATGTGTGCTGAAGGAATGGCTTCCATAGAAGGAATCCTGAACTGACAAAGACTTCACAAGCAAAAAAAAATACTCAAATTGGATAAACAACACCCTATAATATCAAAAGAGTGGGTGGAGGAGGTGACCAGGAATGAGGATGCACTGTCTCATGGCAATATCAACCAAAATGATAATTTGAGAGATCCCAAACAAACGAATGGAGCTGCTTTTTTTGCTGTTAAGCTGCTGAACTTATTACCAAAGGAAGTTTTGGATTATGAAATTTTAAATCAGAAAGCTTCTAAATGAATTAATTGAAGAATATCCCACCTATATTATAAAGATGCTGTCTCTGTCTTGGTAAGTGTCTGAGCTGCAGATGTCTGGGAACTGGAACAACATATAGAGGAATTTTCACTGTATTTCTGCCCTGCCTAAGAGTCTGTAGACTTTACCAGTAACAAGATACTGGGATAAACTGATTTTTTTTCAGTTCACTCCAAGACTGCAGTTTGTAGAGACTTAAGGTGCTATAAAGTGAGTGGGCTATAAAAAAACATGACCATGATGGTGTCACAAGCACTCAAAGGGACTGGAAGAGGCCTTGCAGAGCCTGTGCACAGCAGAGAGTGAGAAGACAAAGCTCATCAGTCAGTGAATGATGGAGATGGTGCTCTGGCCTCTGAAGTACAGCCAGGGAGTGAACTGCATTTAGGGCATTTTTTAGCTCCCTACATCTCTCCAAGCCATGTGGCTGGAGCCCACCAAGATTCGTCTCTGTCCAGTGGTGAAATGGCCAGCAGAATCATTTGGAGGTAGTCATGTGTGGACTGGGAGTTCCTTCTCTTAGGGGATGCCTTCCCATTATTTCCCAGGATGGAAATCTCAGACAGCCAAAGCTTGGTAAGACAGGCAAATCCCAAACATGTCTCTGTGCCTCTACAAGGAAATCCCACTGCCTGCAGCCTGGCATGTCTCTTCACTGACTGTAAAAACATAATTATGAGGATATTGAGGGAATTTGGAGAATGAACCAGTGGATGTGCATGGTTTGACCCCACAGGGTGCTGCACCTCAGCATTAACACCAAATGCACTGTCACAGCTCTCAGGTGTCCTCTATTGCAAGTGCTTTCAGCACAAGTGGGGAAAGTATCTCTTGTGGTAATCCAGGAGAAGATGCCAACCCCTCATCTTCCACTCTCACAGCCTCTCAAACCTTTCTCCTTCTTCCTTTGATGGGGAAGTCTAGCTCAAAGGTTATGGAATCACAGAATGGTTTCGTTTGGAAGGGACCTTTAAGCTCATCTCATTCCAACTCCCTGCCATGGTCAGGACACCTTCCACTAGCCCAAGTTGCTCCAAGCCCCATCCAGCCTGGCCTTGGACACTTCCAGGGATGAAGCAGCCACAGCTTCTCTGGACAACCCAGATAAGCAATCCTTCTTTTTGTTTTTCTGCTCCTCCTTCCTGCTCTCTTGACATAACATTCTTGTAGATGACACTTCCCATTTTTTTCATGGGAAAACTCCCCTTGATTTCCCAGGCTTGGGGTTCAGGTCCCCCAGGGCCATGGGCTGTTAATGGAAATCCTTAGCCAAGCAGGACATCAGCCACGTGGACATGGATGTGGGCTCAGATGGCATTTCAGGTGTTGTGACCAGGCAAGGCAGACTTGGATCCAGTCAGAGCTTAGTTCATTTCCGGCTTTATCGATATTTAACCAGCCTTGGATGGTGCCCAGCAGTGCCTTGGCAGCCAGTTCAGAGCATGGAGCACAGGTGGGCCACGCTCCTGCCAGTTTGCCTCGCTTCACAAGCGCACAGCTGTGCTCTGCTGTGCTAGACAAGCCTTCCAAACAGCCTTCCAGGGTAGCCCAAGGTAGGGCCTGCACCCTCAGATTAGCCTTGCAGTGGCAGAGACAAAGACAACCACGTGAAGGTCCTGGAGAAAAGGATCTCTTGGATAGATGAAAATGAAAGAGCATTTGAAGACATTGCTGCTGTTGGGGTGTTCAGGAGTGGGGCTGCACCAAATGGCTTGGAGAGAAAAGGACAGAAGTCTGTTAATAGATGGAGCAGGAGCTGTCTTCCAATTCTTCAAGAGTGCCTCCCTCTGCCAAGAACCATGGCTTCTGCCTTCTCTGGATTGACCCTCAGCCAAATGGCATTGATCCACAGCTCTGCCTCAGCCAGGCTTTGGAAGAGGGGGGAAAAGGCACAGTGAGGCAGGGGGAGCCAAGGTACAGAGCTGGGCACTGCCAGTCTGTGTCAGGGAGAGCTTCACTGCCCCTTTTCAGGGAATTCACACATCTTTGGAGGAATATAAATTGCAAGAGCGAGTCTGGAGGGATGGGAGAAGCTGCAAAAGGAGGAGGTTCTGGGTTAGCTTCTGACAGAATGGAGAGGTTGGGTTGAGGTCCCCTGAGCTCCACTCCAGATGTCTGTGTGTGTGCACTGACACCAAGATAAAAATCTCCATGAAACTCAATTAATTAGTCAAGAGATTTTGGTGGTTAAAAAACCTAAGGATTTGGGCTGGCTGAAATTTTCTGTATCTTCCATATTTTTCATCTACCTAAACTTCTCTGAAATTATTGCACAGCAGAAATTCAGCTTTCAATAAAAAAGGAAAAAAACTAGCATTTTTAGGAAAGAGATTTTGTGCATTTTTTGGGAGGGACAGGAGAGGGAGGAGAGGGTCTGTCAGCCCATAGGACACAGGCTGACCCTTCCCACTCATTCACATTTTCCTCCAGTGGTGAAGATCATTTTCAAATGGAAAGAGAACCCATATAAAATCTAATATGTAAATGGCCTTTTGTGAAAAGCCTTGCAAAATAGGGAAATAATAACAAATAAAAATGGGTCCTGCAAGTGTGTTGGGGCAATCCCAAACACAGATTAGGCAGAGAATTGATTGAGAGCAGTCCTGCTGAGAAGGATCTGGGTGTGTTGGTGGATGAGAAGCTTGACATGACCCAGGCAGCCCAGAGAAGAGAAGGTTCCAGGGACATCTTAGAGCCCTTCCAGTGCCTAAAGTGGCTCTAAGATAGATGGAGAGGGAATTTTGGCAAGGGTCTGGAGTGACATGACAAGGGGGAATGGCTTCCCACTGCCAGAGGGCAGGGCTAGATGGGATATTGGGAAGAAATTCTTAGCTGTGAGGGTGGGCAGGCCCTGGCACAGATGCCCAGAGAAGCTGTGGCTGCCCCATCCCTGGGAGTGTCCAAAGCCGGGTTGGATGGGACCTGGAGCAACCTGGGCTAGTGGAAGGTGTCCCTGCCCATGGCAGGGAGTTGGAACTGGTTGATACTTAAATTCCCTTTCAACCCAAACCATTTTTGGAGTTCTATGAAAAAAAAAAGTACTTGCTCTAAGGGATTGTCAGAGTTAGGTAGTGGATTGCTGCAAGAATTGGTGTCTGGATTACCATCTTTTCCTATTTCAGGAATAACCCTCTCCTTAAACCTTTTGTATTCCTTCCTGCAGACCCCCCAGGCAATTCCTCCCATACACAGCAGCTGTATAACAGCTCCCACCTGACTCCTGCTCTGCCAAATTTCTCCACAGTCACAGCTCTGGTAGTTGAAATAACAGCATTGCTGGGCATAGGACTGAGATAAATGCTGGCCACTCATAAACTTGTCTTGTCCAAGGGAACTTGAGGAGTTTCAGCATGATTGGATTTCATCACATTGGATCACACACTTTATTATATCACAGGTGTCAATGGAAAAGCATAAAAGCACAGAAAGAAACATAATACAGCTCCAGCACAGATGGAATCTCAGCCACAGAGCTGCTGAGGAGACACCTCCTGCATGTGAAAATCTCACAGTTTTCCATGCTATCCACAAGCAAAGGGGATGTAGCACAGAGGACTGAGGAACGTGTGTGTGTGTGTGTTTGTGTGTGTGTGTGTGCAAGGGTGAGCACAATGATCTTGAAATGCCTGCAGTAATATCTGAATTGAAGTGTTACCCTGCAAGTCACTGTTTTAAAGACAAAGAAACTACTCACAAATATAAAGTTCCAGACCTGGGCACATCTGGCACAAGTGCAGGGTAATAAAGAAATGGCCCATTAAGGAATGAAATGCTTGTTTAGCATCTACCAGGCCTCCTGCTTTATCTCAGGACTTATCAAAGTGATTGCTTGGTAACATGCTAAAAAATATTAGTATGCATTCCACTGTAGGTCCAGGAGAGTGAAGAGAACAGGTTTCAGTTTTAGGCATAACATCACATCCTTAGCATGTGGCCAACAGAACTTGTGAGACAGTAACATTCTTAGGTCTTCAAGCTGCAAGATTTAAGGCCATAGATCAGAGAGTTACGTATTTATAATCTAGGAAATATAAATATTTTTTCACTCTATTACCCTAACAGAATTAACCAGGATGAGAAAATACTAAGTAAAGTGTTTATATACATTTACAACCAGTTTCCCACTATCCATCAGCCCAAACTGAGTTGCATGTGGCTTAGCTTTCAAAGATAACCAGCAAATTTCAAAATATTAGGTGAGGTTTGCACAAGGACTTGCAGAGAAACTTATTTTGAACATGTCAAAGCCGAGAAAACATTGAGAAAATCCTTTCCATAGGTAGATGTCACTTGATGTAGCTGTGGGCAACAAATGAGCATATGTTGCACATACAGGCACGTGCACTTCAGTATATACAGGTTTTGAAGATATAAAATACTCTCCCAGTGAGTCCAAAAGAAGTTCTCCTTCTCTGTGCAAAAGATGAGAAGATCCAACCAGCCATTTCTACCAATGACCACACAGAAACTCTGCAGGCATCTGCTCAGGCTTTAAAAACCCCCTCCCTTCATTTTATCTTTGCCCCTTTATTCCAAGGGCCCATCCCACCCCAGTGCTGCAGTGAGTGGCTGCAGAAGCTCTGTTTGCCTGCAGGCCAGCCCATCTGCCTCTGAGAATCTAGACCTGATCACAAATGCATTTTTAATGCACTGGTGAAAGCATTTACTTAAAATTATCTAATTTTCCCTTGGGGAATTTTCAATTAAACAAGCACATAATAATTATTTCCTTTAATTGCTCATCTCTGCTTACCTGGAGCTAAGGCACCTTTGCCCCGTTGCACATCTGAGAGCTGTCAGATTGATTCATTAGTATTTATTTGTTTCCTATTTCCAAACCAGAACGATGTATTTTGGGCATTTAAGGAAGTGTTGCTGATGTCAAAGGGAGTTTTTTAATCTTGTGTTGACAGCTCAGTTCCTGTGCAGTGTTTGGGAGCTTTTCCTAACGCAGAAAACAAGCTGGTTGCAACACTTATGGTGAATTACCAAGATTTAAAGCTGGCACTTGATATCCAAGGCTGTCCCACACTTACCAAATCCCAATCCCTCCCTTGTACCCTGTGCCAGTGAGGCTTGTCCAAGCTGGGGATATGGAAGGTGGGAAAAAGTTGACTTTTCATAGAATCATAGAATGGATTGGGTTGGAAAAGACCTCCCAGATCATCAAGTCCAACCCTTGGGCCAACTCCACTCCCTTTACCAGATCATGGCACTCAGTGCCACGGCCAAGCTCACCTTAAAAACCTCCAGGGATGGGGAATCCACCCCCTCTCTGGGCAGCCCATTCCAATGCCTCAGCACTCTCTCTGCAAAGAACTTCTTCCTCATATCCAACCTAAACCTCCCCTGGCAGAGCTTGAGCCCGTGCCCTCTTGTCCTATTGCTGAGTGCCTGGGAGAAGAGACCAACCCCCACCTGGCCACAACTTCCCTGATGTGGCACTTCCAGACAGTGCTGAGGTCACCTCTCAGCCTCCTCTTCTCCAGCACAAACACCCCCAGCTCCCTCAGCCTCTCCCCACAGCACTTGTGCTCCACTCCCTTCTCCAGCCTCGTTGCTCTTCTCTGGCCCCGCTCCAGCCCCTCAATCTCTTGCCTCAACTGAGGGGCCCAGAACTCAACACAACACTCAAGGTGTGGCCTCACTAACGCAGAGTCCAGGATCACTTTTCCACTTGTACTCCCCAAACCCTGAACCCACTGCCCACAGCATGTCAGCCCAGGACCTTGCAAGCAACAACCTCCTCAGCCCTGCCCAAACACCACCAAAGTTCTGGGATTTTTCTCCTTCATCCCCACAAAGCTCCCCACAGCTCCTGAAACCTGCTGATTTTGCCATAGAGCAGCGCACAGAGAGTCGGCTGGGAGGCAAACAAGAAAAGCCTGGACAAAACCTCAGCATTAATATGACCAATAAACTATTTTTTTTTAAAAAAAGAAATCATGGATTTTGAGCCAGATTTCCCACTCCCAGCCCTGCCCACTGTCTCTTCAAACCTCACCAGTGCCCCTTTCCAAACTCCCACCCAGACCCTGTTTTACTCCTCGTATAAAACTGTGTGTTGATGCCCTAAGGAGGAGGGCAAATAAAATCGATCTTCCTTCCTCTGCTGAGCAGCCTCAAGCACTGGTGAACAAGGGAAAGACTCTGTGACTTTTACCTCCCACAGAATCCCCTCAGCAGGAAGGAATCCAGGTTGAGTTGTTTGCTCTTTGAAGCTGAGTTCAGAACCTGAGTGTGGTGCAGCCTTGGAGAGAGACCTTTCTTGTGCCAAAGGAAATAAGAAAACATTTATTTATCCTGACTACTTTCAGCCCTTCAGTCACTTCCTAAAATACTCCATATTTGCTCCCTGGTAAATGCAGCCCTGAAACAATTTTTCTGAGGCACCAAAATGACTTGGTGAAGGAACATTAATGTCACCATGGGGCTTGTAGTAGTTTTGGCTCTAGTCAGCATAGGTCCCCATTTAGGCCTCAGTTTTCAGCAGGCCTCAAAGGACGTGACGCAGATTAGAGGGGACAGGTATCATCTGACTTAAGCAGCCAAAGAGGTATTTCATATCATCTGACATCATTAGGAAGCGTCGGGGAGTATAACAAGTCGGGGGGGAGGAGTTTCTGCCTTTTTGGTCCATGTTTGAGACCAGGAGGGTTCCTACTCCCTGACTGCTGATATCAGGCCCTGCTGCTGCTGGTCTGTGTGGCTGTTTACCTGGGGAAGTGAGCATATTCCTGTTAATTCCTTTTTCCCTCTTGCTGGGAGGTTTCCTTTGGGGAGGAGGTTTGGTTGGTTCAGAATTCTGCTTGTTAGCTGGGGCGACCTCGGTGAGCCTGTTGTTGTTTCCTGTCACTATGTGCTATTTCATAGTTGGGGTTAAGCTTTCCACTTCTCTATATAAATATAAGAACTTCACCATGTCCAAAGCCTCATTTCTGTTTTTTTCCCTCACTCTCCTTCTCTGGGAGTGGACCTTTTGACTGGGTACCAGGCAGTTGGCATTTTGCCAGCTTAAACTGTAACAGGGCTAAAAGCACCTCCCCACATCAATGTTGTAGCCTCGTTATAATTCACTCTCAGCTGAAAATGTGTAAGTTTCTTTTACAATGATCACAAATACCCAACCTTTTAAAAACAATCCTCTCACCGAAAAGGGTCAAATTACCTCTGCAGAAAATGGGGACCTTTTTGTCAGGTAATTTGACTGTCTTCTCTTTGAAAGTTAAAGTAAGATTCCCAAAAAATGTTTTCCAGTCAAAGAGATGTCATGCAAATCTACATGAACAGAAAATTCTGGAAGAGAACAGCAAAGATGAACGTCATCTGCAACAACCAGCCATCCCATTCCAGGTGTTCTCTGGGAACAATGAAACATGCCAGGAACAGAATATTTGGAAGATTTTACAAATAAACTTGCAGTAAACATGGCTGAAGAGCTCACATGTGTGAGGCTCCTCATGTCACATGCATTTGCAGGATCAGGGCTTACAGAACCAGGACACAGGGGGAGTTAGAAGATAATTATCCAAAGAGACCTACAATAAATATCTGTGGGCCAAACAGCACCATATGTACTGTATATTGATTTGGTAGTAAAGGGATTACTTGAGTGGTAGTGTCTATCCTGTATATTATTCAAATACAACAGATGGGAAATTGGCATCCCATGTAAAATACAAAATTCAATATTCACCCAAGTGGGCCGATAAATTATCATAAACCATTTATGAATATCCCTCAACCATGAAGCCTAATAATAAAACAAAATTAAAAAACCTAACTCAGCGCAGCTCTATCAAATGGCAGAGATGGAGGCATACACTGGAATCAGGGTCCTATTTTGTTACCCAAAGTGATCCAAGGCTGTGTCTTCTTCTTAGATGGTCCCACCAGACATGTAGAAGCTCCATTACCACCAGTGATAAAAGGAGTCCTTGATTCCATCCTGAAGAGGAATGTCAGTTGTGAGAGTCTGGCACGAACTGGAAGGTTTAGAAGAAATAAAGTGAGCAATAAAGTGGTACATACTTTCATACAGTGTTTTTCATGAGTAAACCAGAAGAACCAGAGGTGTTTAACTGAATGAGAGAGGGAAGAATGTTCAATAGTCCTAGACAAAGACATCAGCATATTGAAAGTGCCATAACTACAGGAATCATGCAGAACATTCCACCCAAGGCAGCCAATGCAACACTGTGCTCTCTGATCACTCCTCAGGCTGCGGAAAAGACCAATAAACCGAGCCTTCAAAACACATTCTCTAGCAGGGGATCTTCAGCCTTATTCCCAAGCAGACTGCTGTTTGACAGTGGCAGTCACTGAGGTGTTTGGATGTCGAGGATATTGTGAATATCAAAACCAAAAACCAGATTAGAAACCAGCCCCCAGTTCCCAGCGACCTACTGGGCTCTTCACATTCCTGCAGAGAAGAGGGAGAGAAACAAGTTGTGCTCTACCTTGAACCCCATGAGTGTGGATCAAACAAAAAGTAAGAATTAGAATATAGAATCATTTAGGTTGGAAAAGATACCCAAGATCACTGAGTTCAATTCAGCACAATTAGAATATTTGAAAACTCAAAGGAGGTTGTTTTCTGATCAAAGACAACTTTTAGCTTGCCTGTCTGGGGACCTTTACTCCTCAGTGAAGACAAATTTTAAATGGGGGCACTGATGGTGAGAGAAAGGAGATTTGAACACTGCAGCTTCATTTCTGCAGGGATCAACCTCAGTAATTTCATCTGGAAAACAGGAGGAATCAGTCCCTACCCAGAGGGCTGCATTCAGAATGGTGTCATAATAAGCAATTTATGTCTCACAGAGAACAGCTCACACCAGGTCTTAAGTGGGCAGCCAAAGTGATACATGAAAATTAGGAATATCCTCTGTCTTCCTTCTGTTAGTTTAGATGCCTGATAGACTCCTTTGTCTAGACTGAGTTGTTGCCCATTCCTGATAAACCTGTAAGCTGTTAAGAGTATTGACAGGAAGTTATCCAACGTGGCACCATCTGGACCAGTCTAGCCAGTCTCCATGACCATGCCTAGGGATGACCCTTCCTGTCATTTTCAGGGTTATTAATCAGAAAAAGAAAACATTACACACCCCCTCCAGACACTGGTTTCCATTGGTATATCATTCTAGAAATAACAATAAAACCTGTGGGTCTTTAAAGATCTCATTGTACAGAAAACGAGTCCTTTGGAAATGCTGTTTGTTTGTTCTGTAGCATGTAGAGTTGTATCCAAAAAGGTATCTAGAAAAAAAAAAAGCTTATTGAGAGTGGTTCTGGAAGAGAAAAAAATTAAAGGCTTGCTTTTACCCATAGACAAGATTTCCAGAATGAAGCGGAAATAATTCAGAAGGAATTTATAGTAAGGGGATTAGTCCTCAAACAACACACAAAAATAAATTACCTGATTTTTTTAGGGTTTTTTATCATCCAACAGCCTCATCCTGCTTTCTCCTTGAAAGAAATGCCACGTTAGAACACCAAAATATGGATTTATCTCTGGGTCTTTGGAAAAAAACACTCCCTTGGTTCTGTTCTTCAGAGATCAATTCCGTGTTGTGTGTCTGCAATTCATTGCTCTGTCTGTAAACTGGCACATCTGGCAGAGTCCCACTTACATGAATATAATTTCTCTGCTAAACTCACTGCATTCCTGTAGTATAAACACCTCTGTTATTAAATTCCAAGAATTTAGAGGGGCACTAGTGTTGCTGCAATTGCCTCCCTGGTTTTATCATTGACATGTCCTGTTATCCAGGACACTTCAGCTCTCAGGTTTTCTATTTAATTGTCTATACTTTGCCTTTCAGATAGAAACAACACATTCCTTGAGGATCTTTATGCCCCAGACTCCACTGGGGCCAAAAATCACTGCCCATAAGATAATGAGTAGCTGTACATCTCATTATCAGTTTGTGTGCCTGCTCCTTCAGCAGAGAGACTGAAAAGGAAGGGAAAGGTGCATATGCCTTTCCATGGCTGTGCATGAGGGAACAGGTGAAGAAACATCCAGAGCCATCTCCTGAAACAAGTCCTCATGATGGCAGTGCTGGGCAGAGCTGTGATTCAGAGCATTTCACTGGAATACTTCACAGACATGAATTATACTCTGCAGCAACTTCTCACGATGATCAGCCATGGGGAGGAAATCTGATTCGTGCCTACAAAACATTTTCTCTAGCAATCACATAAAGCAATTATTTGGGATTTCATCCTTTTCAAGCCATCTCTTTCCTCCTTCCACTTTTTTTCTTTGCCTAGCACATGAGAATCACCAGATTATCAGCACAGAACACCACCAGAGACCCTCTTAAATCCGCGGTAAATGAGTGTCCTGACTTTCAAGACCCTCCAGCTGTCCCTGCTGATCCTGCTTAGTTTAAGGCAAAGACCTCTGTGAAGCTCCTCTGTTCCCCTTTTAAACACTGACTTGAACTTTGGGATCTCTGGGCCATGGGCTGAAGATTTGTCTTTGTTCTTGGCCATGGGGATATAGACCAGAGTAGCTGCTGGCACAGTGCTGACCTCAGTTTTGCGTCCTGTGCCCATGAGAATGGCAACCTGGCCCTTCTTCATCCTTTATGAGATAATGCCATCCCAAACCCATGCTTTGGCCACTGGTTCCCTGTCATTTTTTTTTTCTACCTAAGGGTTTCAGGCTGTGATATTCCACAGCCTTAGCTGCCGTGCAGACTGGATGCTTCTCATTCTCCCAAGAACGGCAATTTCCACCTGTAGCATTGAATTTGCATTCAGATGTCTGATGGCATAAAGGTTTTCCTTACAACCCCACAACTCTAACATTTGCTTTACAGGTGCCAAGAGAGTCACTTCTGTAGTTCTGCAGCTTTTTGCACCCCAAAGTAGCAGGGCACTATTGTGCCATTACTATAATTAAGAAATACAGGATGATTCAGTAGCAAAGAGAAAAAAAAAACACCAGACAGAAAGACAGAGAAACCCCTTGCAACATAATTGGTCACTGCTATGAATCTTTACTCAGGGGACAGATAGCAGGACCAGAGGTAATAGCTTACACACGTATTCTTGAGCTGTGCAATAGATGGAAAAGTGTCCCAGATGGATTGGGCAGGGGCTTAGTTCCGGGATTATGATGAGACAGTGGGTAATTATTGAGTGGCATTGCCTCAGCGCTGATTATATCTGCAAGCTTGTTCCTTTCCTTCAGAGGAAAGCATTGATAAAGATAAACCATGCTGCTCTATGTCCTTCATGTAGCACAAAACAACACATTTCAATCTAACAGGATCAGGTCTCCACTTTGATCACAATCTGTTACCTAGATGTCTTTGCAAATTAATCAGCCCCGCTTGTTTAGCTCCAGTCAGTTTGTACTGCTAAATTAATAAATGTACTAGGAGCAACAGAATACATAATTAAATTCTACAGTTTAATCTCCACATAATAATTTTGACCTTAGTCTGGGGCCTCTGTTATAGCCAGCAACACATTGAATAGATGCAGACCTTGCAATGCAGCTTACACTAACAATCTACCTTGAATGATTACTCAGGGGCACCATAATCAAGAGCTACTAAAATCAGAGGAAATTAGGAAAACAAAATTGTAGCCACAGCTTCTGGCTACAGAAAATAAAAGGGAGCTAATGCAGCAGAGGCAAACATCTACCTCAAAAATCAGAGAAAAATACTCTGCCCTGGTTCAGTTAACCAGAACCAGTCATTTTGTATTTCCAGTATCTGCATCAAAAGCAATACAGAGAGCAAAGGACGGCTTATGTTCTTCCCAGGAACACTTCCAAACTTTTGAGAGAATGGGTCATGCAATGGAAGGGTTTTCTGTGCTGGCCTTGTCAAAGGCTATGCATTGATTTATTGTAACTATTCAACACATCTGTATATAGTGGACACCTATCTCTCATATTATATACTATTTATATTGAAATCTGTTCTCTTCCCACTAGTAGATAAATCCCTTCCCCTGTGGAAATTCAGAAACTGTTCCATGCATTTTCCACATCTACATCAGCTGCAGAATACCCCAAAAAGATCAGAGATGCCTCTTGTTTCATTAATGGGAAGAGGGAAAACTGCTGAACTCACAGAACTGGATGAGGAAGGAACAAGAGCACAGGGAGTTTTTGCCTTTAACTTGCAGTCTCCAAAGGGTGTATTCCAGGGGACTTCCAAAATGACCCCAGGAAAGGGAGGAAGAGGCTAAGTATCAGTGAGTGTTGCTGTTCTGGCTGCCACTCATTTATCATATGAGGCTCTAACAAAAAAGCCAGTGATGAAGAATAAGAGAATGCTGTAGCTTAGTTCAAAAATAGCCTAAATCATCCATACAGTTGGTTTTGACTGGTTATTTTGGGGGCAGCAGACAGGCATTAATGAAGTGATGATGCTACAGTTGTGCCTGATCCTCAACCAGTTTATTACAGATCAACAGAACTTGTTTTTGTTAAAGTCCTGTTGTAAATAATTAACTAAAACACTTGCTTAAAAAATCAACTAATTGAAGAAATAAAAGCAGAACAAAAAATTAAAATATCTGGTAGCAATGGTTATCATGCATTTCCTTTAAAATATTTAGATTAAAAACCATTCAGCTGCCTTAATGCTTTGTGATTGGATATAGCATCAGAAGCTTAAAAACCAGTTTGGCAGCCAACATTCAGTAGAGCAGTAAAACATCTGATGGAGGTTGGACTCTTTGTCCAAGACCTTGACTGTGGTAGTTGTCACGAGATCCCTTTGAAGAACTGAAAGGAAATTGTAACATCTTTCACATAACTGTAAACAAATTCAGTGTGATCAGTCCAGTGTGAGCAATACTCAGAGAATTCAAAATAATTTAACATTGGTGGTCAGACTCTTAAAGACCTCCAAGATCATCAAGTCCAACCCTTGGGCCAACTCCACTCCCTTTACCACATCATGGCACTCAGTGCCACAGCCAAGCTCAGCTTAAAAACCTCCAGGGATGGGGAATCCACCCCCTCTCTGGGCAGCCCATTCCAATGCCTGAGCACTCTCTCTGCAAAGAATTTGTTTCTGCTCTCCAACTTCAATTTGCCCTGGCAGAGCTTGAGCCTGTGCCCCCTTGTCCTATTGCTGAGTGCCTGGGAGAAGAGACCAACCCCCACCTGGCCACAACTTCCCTTCAGGTAGTTCCAGACAGTGCTGAGGTCACCTCTGAGCCTCCTCCAGGCTAAACACCCCCAGCTCCCTCAGCTTCTCCCCATAGGACTTATGCTCCACTCCCTTCACCAGCCTTGTTGCTCTTCTCTGGAACTGCATGGGACAGCAGAGACTTGCAGTTGGAAGTGTCCTCTCCTCTCTAAGCTCTGCTGGCAAGGTGGAAGGTCTCTGTGTGCTCACAGTAAAGTGCCTGTGGCATTTGATGCATTACAGGAATGTATTTTGATACGCAGTTTATGGTGCAAGTTTGTTGACCATTCACCTCACGGCCCTTCTCCAGTTCTTACCAAGGTGCACATGTCACTCACTGCAGAATGGAGTAAAGGAGTGAACTGGAAACTGGTTGAGTCAGACAAAGCTTCTAGAAATTCCCAGCCCACAACAGTGTCTTCGGCTAATGGGAACAAGGAGAGATACAGCAGCAAGTGTAAGTATTCTTAAAATGAACCATAAATGATTTCTTTAGGTTAGAAAAGCGCCCTAAGATCATCAAGGCCAACCAGTCCCCCAGCACTGCCAAGCCCACCATTAACTCATGTCCCCAAGTGCCATATCTATATGTTTAAATCTCCCCAGGGATGGTGACCACCACTGCCCTGGGCAGCTGTGCCAGTGTTTGACAACCCTTTTGGTGAAGAAATATTTCCTGATCTCCAATCTAAACCTCCCCTGGCGCCACTTGAGGCTGCCTGTTCCTGAATCTAGAAAACCAAAGGAATGACAGTGCATGAGAGATGGAGGCAAAACCTGCTAAAAGAGAACAGAAAATCAGAGAAAAACTCTGTCAATAAGCACCTACCACACAGCTTGTCCCTCCTGCAGAGGACTGAGGGAACAATCCTCCAGCCCTACAGTGAAGTGTTTTGGATGGATGGATGGGTGGATGGGTGGGTNGTTATGACATATTACAGAGGGACTTCTGAGCAAATACAGCAAAATGGAGATGTCTCTCTCTCAGCTGTTCGTCTGCAGCTCCTGTCAGTAACTGGAGTGAGAGAGGCACTGTGAGCATCTGACTCTTCTGAGGTCTGCTTAGATGATTCCCGTCTGTGGACTGAGCTGTCAAATGGCTCTGTGTCTAGATCCTGCTTTGTTTGCCTATCAGATAGACTCTCCTCCTTGTGGTAGCTCTCACACAACACTGTTCCCATGTGCTGCCTGCCAGGGAGGTAACAGCGAACCACAGAATCAATTAGGTTGGAAAAGACTTCTGAGATCGAGTCCAACTCATGAGCCAACACCACCTTGTCAACCAGACCAGGGCACTGAGTGCCACATCCAGTCTTTCCTTAAATACCTGCAGGGACAGTGACTCCACTGTCTCCCTGGACAGCCCATTCCAATGTCTAATCACCCTTTCTGTAAAGGAATTCTTCCTGATATCCAATCTAAACTACCCCAGGCACAACTTGAGGCCATTTCCCCTTGTCCTATCTCTGGTTACCTGGGAGAAGAGCCCGACCCTGACCTGGCTACAACCTCCTGTCAGGTAGTTGCAGAGAGCAATAAAGTCACCCCTTGAATATTCTTTTCTCCAGGCTGAGCTCCCCCAACTCTCTCAGCTGCTCCTCACAGGCGTTGTTCTCCAGACCCTTCCCCAGCTTGGATGCCCTTCTCTGGACTGCTCCAGCCCCTCAATGTCCTTCCCGAACTGAGGGGCCCAGAACTGGACAGAGCACTGGAGGTGTGGCCTCTCCAGAGCCCACTCCAGGGCAAGAATCACTTCTCTGATCCTGCTGGCTGCATTTTTCCTGATACAAGGATGAGAAGGGTTAAAGTCTGAGGACTCCATGACTGAAGAACTGAACTGGTTCTCTGCAGAGAGACCTATTCATGGTGACTTTGGGTGGTGGCTCCTGCACTCATCCTGCTCACACAGCCCAACCTCCACACAGCTCCTCAAAACATTCCCTCCTGCACTCAGTGTTTCTCTCATATCCATCAAGGATGGATATTGAAATGATATATGAGGCAAAAAGGGGTATCATAATAAAGGAACATATTTTAGAGCCTTTCATACAGCAGAAAAGCATAAATCATGTGACCATATCTTTTAGCCACTGTCATAATCAAATACTTAAGATACTTGTGTTATTTTTCATGTGTGCTCCATGTAGAGTGGTATAAACTGCCTTCCTCTTCAGTGTGTACATGCAATACTTATTTATTAAAACAGAATTATACAGGGGCAACCAGGCATGCTTTGTTTTAAACATCTATAAAAACAACATTCTTACAACTAATTTATTTACAGCTTAATGCATTAGTGGTTTATATTAGCTATTATCACTAAGAAGGAGCAAGGCACATTCAATTCAGATTTTCACATTTCTTGAAAAAAAAATGCAAAAACAGCATTAGAAAGAAAAATTTATCATTCTTAAAGATTAAATGGAGAGAATTTTTACACTGAAAGGACAATTCAAGCAATCAGGCCTGCTCACCATTTATATCAATTATAAACTTGAAGATCGACTGGAATATGGAAATCTCTGGAGGCCAGGGGAATTAAAAATATTATGCAGAATTGTCATGCACTGTTCTTAAAAAATAAACTCCAAACCTGTGCATAATGTGGGAGCAGATAAGCATTTGCAGTCAGGTTGTTGATCCAAAGAGAGTAATTAAAGAAGGTGAGGTCTAAACTTGTCAAAGTCATTTTGCCCTACTTTCCTATTTATAGGTTTCAAAATGGAAAAAGCCTTCAAAAGGATTTGCATCCTGGCTTCCCTCTGTAAGATCCTTCTGCAAGAGATTTGAGAATTAGCTGCTGTGCCTGCAGTATATTAAAATCTTTGACAGCCACCCACTTGGGGAATCCCTGGGAAAAAAAGGAACAACACAAAAAAACCCCACAACCACCTCACTTTGCTTCAAAAGGTTCACAGTATCACTTGAAAAAGTGGAGAATAAATGGCTGTTCTTCAGAATGGCTCCTGAGGCTTTTTCATTCCAGGGGGTCCTTCAGTGGGAAGAGTGTGTGGCCAGGCTGGAGGTGCAGCCTCCTGTACCTTGTCCTGCTGCTCACCATAAGTCCTATGGGGAGAGGCTGAGGGAGCTGGGGGTGTTTGTGCTGGAGAAGAGGAGGCTCAGAGGTGACCTCAGCACTGTCTGGAAGTGCCTGAAGGGAAGTTGTGGCCAGGTGGGGGTTGGTCTCTTCTCCCAGGCACTCAGCAATAGGACAAGGGGGCACGGGGGGCTCAAGCTCTGCCAGGGGAAATTGAAGTTGGAGAGCAGAAAAAACTTCTTTGCAGAGAGAGAGCTCAGGGATTGGAATGGGCTGCCCAGAGAGGGGGTGGATTCCTCATCCCTGGAGGTTTTTCAGCTGAGCTTGGCCGTGGCACTGAGTGCCATGATCTGGTAAAGGGAGTGGAGTTGGCCCAAGGGTTGGTGTTGCTGATCTGGGAGGTCTTTTCCAACCTAATCGATTCTATGATTGTCTTCTATGATTCTGTGCTCTAAGGTGTTCCCCTGCCCTTCAGGCTCAGGCTCGGGGCCACTTCCTTCTCTCTCATTTTAAGGAATGGATGCAGTCCTCCTTTCACCCTCAGCATCACAGAATATTTGGGTTGGACCCCCTGTCATGGGCAGGGACACTTTCCACTAGCCCAGGTTGCTCCAAGCCCTGTCCAACCTGACCTTGAACACAGAAGTTCTGAATAAAAAGCAAAGAGAAGCAGCTCCAACCATCTCTCCCAGAAACTTCCTTGAAAAGAAAAGTCGAGGCAGTACTGGGGTTTTGCTCTGTTAAAGAAAAAAACATTGTTTGGTTGAAATCTTCTTTACCTTTCCCTACACCTGTAATTTTAAACCTTTAAACTCTGCAGGAATATGTTGATAGAAACGTTTTTACATGAAAAAGAAAACAAGTTTTTAACCTTGAAAGCTGAAAAAAACCCTCCAACATTTTTGTCATTCAGTATTTTTAACAAAACCCAGAAAAATCCATCTTGAAAAAATTTAAAACTGCAATCCTGATTTAAAAAAAAAGCCACTTCAGTGCAAATTGTTCAACTGCTACATTCTCAGATACAAAAAAATCCTTTGAATGGACACTTTAAACATCGAGTTTTCTACTTATCAGAAAAAAGAAGTTTTCTTTGAGCAGGTCTCCAATGTGGCTTTTAAAAATTGTCAACTGAACCTTGCTTTGCCCTGTGACAGTGCAGCTAAAGGCAACCTTGGGCTCAAAATGTATTTTTCTGTCCCATAGGCAGCTGAGGAAATATTCAGTGAGCAGACAGGTATGTGCTGCCAGGGACACCTTATCTGACAACAGAACTTTTCACTTCCACTTATCTCAGCTTCCTTGTGCCAGGGCATGAAAACAGGGAGTTATCTGACTCCAGCATAATAGCTCTGCAAGCAGATCAAAAGGACAGTGATGAAAATTAAAATATTCTGGGCAGGCCATTGAAAAAAAATAAAGCTGACTCATTTTCTAAATAGTTTCGGTTATTTGAAAAAATAAATCAACAAATGGTTTTGCTTCTCTCTTGTTCATTCACTCAGATTTCGCAGCAATCATTATGAAGTTTTAATGTTTTCCAGTTGAAATGTTTCTCATCACAAGGATTAAAGGTGAGATGACATGGGTGTTTGTTATACAAGAAACTTCTTCTGCCTTGGCACTTTACAATCCTGAGGGACAAGTAGTGCTTAAGGAAATGTACTTTTCATGTCCACACTGATCTATCTAGCTGAAGAAAACAACCTGGAAAGTGTCATTTAGATAATTAAAAGTGAGAACTGGCATAAACTGCATCCAGAAACAAACGGGAAAAAAAATCCCCACTTGCCCAGGGGCAAAAGATAGGCTGGATCCCTCCTCTGTTGTTCTGTTTCTGATTTTGTGGAGGAGATTTTTAGCTGAGTAACACGATGCAAGTCCACCCCCAGCCCAGAGTAAGCTGGTTTGCAGCAGCTGACCATTCAGTCCACCAGATTTAGGGCGTTTGAAACTCCTCCTTTGAATTCTCCTATTTTTTTCCGCTGCTATCACCCTTCCAAGAGAACATTCATCCCACAACATTTTATCTACAAAGGGCTCTGCAGAAGACACGACCCTGTAGCTGCTTGAACGGACTGGGAGGAAAGGCTGACTGGTTTGCTTGCTGCTCTAAACTCTTTGAGGTGTTTTCTTTTTTTCCATTCAATCACAGCCTAAATTGTCTGAGAGGGAAAAGCAACGTTTTAGAAAAGGAAAATGCACTCCACACTATATATCGATGCCTCAAACAGGAGATACTCTCAGACTCAGTCTCTCCATCTTCAGTTTAAAACGAGCCTCCAATGACATTTTATTTGCTGCTCCTGCATCGCTCCTCTCCCCTCCTCACCTGTTTGCAGAGGTGCAGAGTCATTCGCTTCACAAGTGGGGCAAATCCCTGAAACTGCGCTATTAAACACAATATTTCCCCCCACCCCAGATATCACAGGTACCCTGATTCGGGAGCCCAAAGCGCTGCAAGACCATGGAGTGACATACCAGTGGTAATTGTTGTGACAAGGACCCTCTGAGCAGTGTCATTGGAGGTGACAGTCCCTGGCAGTCTCCAGCTTAGCAGCAAGGTCACCGGGGAAAGGCAGTGCCACTAATGCTGTCAGGCAGTGCAACTGGAGGCAAATCTTTCTGTTCCCGAGTGACCACCACCCTGGAGGGCAAGAGATGGCAAGGAGAGGGGCAGACAAAGCACAGCACTTAAAAACATCTATGCTTTCCCTTCTCAAATGGAAAACTTAGAAAACAAACAGCACAAAGGAAGGAGAGAGGGTATCAGCATCTGAAGGGAAGTTCTGGCCAGGTGGGGGTTGGTCTCTTCTCCCAGGCACTCAGCAACAGGACAAGGGGGCACGGGCTCAAGCTCTGCCAGGGGAAATTGAAGTTGGAGATGAGAAAAAACTTCTTTGCAGAGAGAGTGCTCAGGCATTGGAATGGGCTGCCCAGAGAGGGGGTGGATTCCCCATCCCTGGAGGTTTTTAAGGTGAGCTTGGCCGTGGCACTGAGTGCCATGATGTGGTAAAGGGAGTGGAGTTGGCCCAAGGGTTGGACTTGATGATCTCGGAGGTCTTTTCCAACCCAATCGATTCTATGATTCTATCTTCAGCATCTCTGATAAGGAACTGGCAAATCCACGGGCCTGCAGGACCTCTGTCAAGGCAAATGAGACCTGCATTGAGAGCCCACTCCATTCCCAAGGTTTGTCCTTGTCCCCCGAAGCCAGGTTTAGCAATCCTGCCCCTTGCAAGTGAATAGGGGGGGAAATGGCCCGTTCTCTGCTCAGGTCACTCAGCGGAGCCCCATGCAAAGGGCAGAGCCTTTCACCTCCCTGCACAGTCAGGAATTCGGGGCTGCCTCCTCCTGCAACTGCCCTATGGGTGCCAATGTTAAAGAGACATTCATTTGGAAAGAGGATGCTCTGCGAACTGATATGCAAATAAAAGCCATCAGCAAAGAGGTGCGGCGGTCAGGAATGGGGACTGTCAGCATTGTGCTCTCCCCAGGTTCAACATTTTCCTGCCCTAACCTTCCCTGGAGGTACCACTTCACCCAACAGGTGATGTTTGACTCAGTGGCCGGGAGGTGACAATGTGCTGGAAATAGGAAATTCATATCATTTGTATTCCTTTTCCTCCGCTATTCTACGGGTTGAAAGGGCCACCATTTTAAATTTAATTTACAGGGTATACCGTCTATCTGTTGGAAACACGAGGAAGCAGACCTTGTCCTAGTATTTATCAGACACATGCCGCCCATCTGCTTGAGCTGGGTCGAGGAGGATTTGCTGTTAATCCTTCAGACCCATCTGCAGGGGGTTCAAAATGCTGACCAGAAAGCTAGACAAGATGAGGTTTATTTAATTAAAAAAACTGCTCCGGAGGTTACTGGAAATCACTCTGAAGAAGAAATAGCTTTTGATCATGTCACTTCTAGGGAAGGCAGGAGGGGAAGGGGGGTGGGGGAAGGCAGGCAGAGTTTTGCATCAAAACAAGACTGTGGCCATCAGTAAATAAATAAAATGTTTGAGCTGCACCAAATAAACCTCTTCCCATGAGAGGACATTTCTATCTACCTGTTACATCAAATACAGGAAAAAACTAAGCCCCCACTCCAGCTTGGATGTTTCGCCACCGCATTGGCCTCTAATCTGGGCAAAGTATGAAAGGCAGAAATTGGGTTACTCGTGCGCGCACACACACACACTCACAGATCTGTAGGTTTGTTTGCATGGATCTGAAAAGGAGGCAGACACAGCCTAGAAAACAACTCCAAAACCTGCAGCAGGTTAGCACTTCAAACCCCTGCCTTTCTTATTCACCTGCCTTGGGGAAGAAAGACAAATTTCTGGGGGAGATGGTTAACCTGAGCTTTGTTGCTTTAACATTTAATTGCTGCTTTTCATAATCTGGGCTACCACTGCTCAAGATCCATTTATGTGGAAGTGAGAAACAATAAAATCCCATCTACGTTGGCTCTGCTGAAAATGGGCATCTGCTAGTAACAATATTATTTCTAATGAAATATTATGTACACAACTGGTTTAATGCAGTGTTGCCGTTTGGGAGAAGTGGCTTTTCAGGGGAATAATCCTAGTTCTTCCAGCTCCTGATTGTTATTTTACGGCAATATAATGCATGACAATTTTCAAAGTAACTCAGAGAATTTGCCCCTACCTCTCCCAGGACTCTTTGGAACGCTATGTCTGTTCCTAATCAGATTCCTGTACTGGGGTTACACAATAATTTTCTTTTGCTTTTTTTTTCCCAAGTACGAACATCCCCAGAAAAAAAAGCAGAAGCAGAGGCAGAACTGAGCACGAGGGAGAACAACAGGCAGCAAATTGGAATATTGCTGACAATAAGCTGTGAAATGCAGAGTCCTGTACCCGGCACACCAGTGCCATAGAGCTCCATCTAGGGACAAGGTACATCCATCCTGCAGAAAAGATGGATTTGGGAGACCAGGACCAGGAACAATAGAGAGATCTCATTCTCCTACAGAGTGGCAAGCAAAGATTCACGCTGCCAGGGATCAGATAGCAGGAATTCTGCTTTGTGGCTGAAGATAACCTCTGAGCAAAGTAACTTTATCTACAGCAAATTATTCCTTAGCTTCCCATTGCAGGATTTGCTTCACCTTAGTCTGAAGCAAGTGGTGCTGGCTACTATCAGATAGAGGGCTAGAGGGATGTCTGCTTTGATTTAGTAGAGAAATTCCCATGGAAAGTGTTTGGGCAAAGTAAGAAAATCTCATCCAAAGATTGTGCAGAGAGAAATTCACTGAACTCCTTTTATGAGGGCTGAGTTAACCAACTATGCAGAGATTTGCCCATACAGATACGAGGCCTCTGAGGTTTAGCAGGCCACTGAAATAAATGTTCTCTCTTTTGGTTATACTGCTTCAAGTTATCTGTGAGTCTTTTGTCCCCCTGAACCTCCCAATCCACATCTTTTTTTTTACTTTTTGCTGAGTAAACAGGGCATTTCCCGTAGTTGTTTCTTCTCAGTCATGTAAATGGGACATTAACCCTTCCCAACTGTCCATTCCCCGCTCACAGCCCAAGGCTGTGGGATCTGACACCCAGCCCTGCCTGTCCTTGCTGCATAGATATCATTCCTGTCTTAATTCATCCTAACATTTTTTCCTGGCAGTAACTTTTTCCATGGCAACATTGATAGAAGGAATCATAGAATCATTAAGGCTGCAAAAGACCTCCAAGATCTTCAGTCCAACCTTCAACCAAATACTCCATGCCCACTAAACCACATTGCAAAGTGCCATGTCTGCTTGTTTTTTGGACACCTCCAGGGATGGTGACCCCACCACTTCCCTGGGGACTCTATTCCAATTCTTAACCTCTCTTTCAGTGAAGAAATTTTTCCTTTTTCCAACCTGAACCTCCCCTTGCTGCAGCTTGAGGCCATTTTCCACTGTCCTATAGGAATAGGCATAGAAATTCTTAATGAATGTATTTAAAAGGTAGCAAAGCCCAATTTCCCAGTGCAGAGACTTAAACCACACACAGATCCCGTGTTTACACATGCAGAGTGGAATTTGCACATGCAATTAAGTTGATTGACATTTTCTCACTGTGTAGATACCTCCATCAGCAAACATTTGGACAAGCAAGCAAGTGAGCTATATTTTTAAATATATACCCACCCGGGCATGGAGAAGGAAACATCCCAGCCAGGCAAGGAAACAGCAAGGCCAGGGATTCTTAACCTCTCTCTGAGCACTTAGAGGAGCTCATCTAAGCACTTAGAATCACAAAATCATTTAGGCTGGGAAAACCCTCTTAAGATCATCGAGTCTAACTATTCCCCCAGCACTGCCAAGCCCAACATTAAACCATGTCCCCAAGTGCCACATCTGTATCTTTTAGATCCCTCCAGGGTTGGTGACTCCACCACTGCCCTGAACAGCCTGTTTCAGTGCCTGATCACCCCTTCAGTGAAGAAATTTTCCCTAATATCCAATCCAAACCTCGCCTGGCACAACTTCAGGATGCGTCCTCTTGCTTGTTACCTGGGAGAAGAGCCTGACCCCCACTTGGCTACAACCTTCTTTCAGGGAGTTGGAGAAAGCAAGAAGGTCCCCCCTGAGCCTCCTTTTCTCCACTTGTCAACAAATGTGATGAGCAGGAAACCAGAGAAGCAGATGACAAAAGCCATTGGTTCTGGGAAAAGTGCCTGAGAGGTGGTGTTAAAAGTGCCTCAGGAACCAGCAAAGATCACCTGGTATGTCATTTTGGTCATAATTAGTTGGCAAAGAAAACAGCAAAGTCAAAATCACAGTGGCGCCCCACAGCCCTCCTGGTAACAGAGCAAGGCTATCGATCCCATCACTCATTTATTTAGGAGATAGAGTTTTAAACAGGAATAAGAACGTGGTTACCATCAAATCATCTGTCAGCTGGATGTCACCCCAGGCAATTAGCATGCTCCTAATGTGCTGCCAAATTTAAGGCCAAGTGATGTCCTCAGATGCCTGTGTTCAGCTCACACTGACTTTGCAGAATGCAGGGTTTGGAGCACAGAAAGATCTGCAGGTTTGGACAAACAGCCTTGGCTGGGAGAAAAGGAATGGGAGAAGGGATGCTGCTCACAGACTAAAAAGTATGAAAAGCCTGCAAATGTGCTGTCTTCTACCCAAAACAGCCCTGGAAATGCACTGGAAATGCATTTGTAAGCACTACAGGTAGTTAGCTATTAATATTTCTGGGGCTGAACCTCGGCAGGTATAAGTCATCCAAATTCCACTGATTTCCTTGGCTCGTACCAGCTGTGGCTCTATCTCTGTATTTTTACTAAAGACAATAAATCTCTTCTTTGGGCCAAATTTAGTCCTGCCTATGTCTCTGTGCCTGGATTAATCCCACTGAAACTAACTGGGAAAGTCTGAGCTCATGTGTGGGAAATGAGAACAGAATGTGGCTGCAGCCTTTGTTAAAGCAAAAAAAAAGCACCTCACACACACACATATATATATTAAATATAATATTTATTGCCTGTTGAACTGACTGAATATTTTCCTTAGGAAAAAAAAAGGGGGAAACAAACTACTGTCCCTCTAGAAAATGAGAATTTGCTCAAACTAAGATTCTCCACACAGGGAAAAAATTGTTTCCCAAAAACGTTCCAGTCAGAAAACTGATGGTTCTTGTTTTGTTCTGTATCTGCTTCAAACAGCACATGCACACTGGAAGATTCCTGATTCCTTCCAATCAGCTGTTGGAAGAAATAAAGGCAGATAGATGGGAGTTGCAGTTTAGGCAGTGGTGGGTTTTCCTGGGATCACAGGAAACGGAGCTACAGCTCCTGTAAGCAAGAAGCTGCTCAGGCAGAGGCAAATCATGACCTGATTCAAGCAAAAATATCTCATTTTGTCTTAAAATGTCAACATGAAACACTCTGACATTTGCAAATCAATTCTTTTTAGGAATTATCTGCTCCAATTTGAGATGAAAACAAATATGAAAAGACCAGAATTTCCCATGGGACAGAAATTCTATTTTTCAATGAGCAGTAGGAGCTCTATCCATTGAGAGGTCATTTCTCTGTTACAAAGCCACTGGTTTTTACAGCTATGACTAAATGCAAATAAAAGACAGTCAGGGACCAAACCCTTGTCTCAGAGCTGGATGGCCACCTGCCTTCCACAGTGCATGTGGAGGTCCCATAAGGTCCTGATCTCCTGGTCCAGAGTACCCTCATGTGGATAATTGTTTTGTAATACCTGACTGGAATTTTCCATGATGCTGTTGCCCCTTGTTCTTAGGCAGTGTGACTCCAAGAACAGTCTGTCTGCTCTAGGACCACTAATTCATTGAAGCCAGCTGGT
This sequence comes from Sakesphorus luctuosus, assembly GCA_013396695.1. Classification (NCBI taxonomy): domain Eukaryota; kingdom Metazoa; phylum Chordata; class Aves; order Passeriformes; family Thamnophilidae; genus Sakesphorus; species Sakesphorus luctuosus. The sequence continues at coordinate 579,883 of VWZD01025248.1, read as the reverse complement.
AGATACCTTCTCAGCTGCCCCTTCCTCTGGCCAAACAAACCCAGGAGGACTCTCTGTGCCCTGATCACCTTGGTGGTCTCTGCTGTTGGTCAAGGAACTTTGTTATTTACTCAGTGAGTGGCACAGGTGTCAATGGGGCTGGTGCTTGAACTGGCTCCTTATACTTCTTTTCCTCAGCAGAACAGTCTGGGATCTGGGGGGTTTGATGGCATTTCCTAACTTTTAACAACATGTGACCACACTCCTGGCTAGTCAAAACCAGCTCAACTCTGTGAGCTTCAAAATGGAGCAGAGAAAACGCATGAAATGTGACTTGGTGAGCCTGGCTGAGTCCTGGGCAACTCCAGTGCCATTCCCATTCACACACATGAAGTCACCATTGCAAATCATCCACCTGCCTATTCCAAACAGCAAAATAACCGATGGCACAACAAATCTTCCTGGGGGGAACAACCCAGTTGTGGAATTCCTAAGTGGAGCAGGAGATTGTGTGTATTTGGCAGGGGGGTGGCAGATCCAGCACAAGAGAGGAGAGAAATGCCAAAGTAAACATTCAAGAAGAGCAATATGTAATTCTTTGCACCAGAGCACACGGCAGTCATGCTACAAAGCTGACTGCAAGGAAAATGCTAAATGTATTTTCAAGCAGCTTTTCATCATCTTTTAATGCAAAGTAAGGGCTCAAAACAAAAGAGGGAAGCTGGCTCTCTGCACACCTCCAACCAGGGCTCTGTGGAGAAACAGTGGCATCAGGAAAAACAATCTCAAACCCCAGGCCACCAGAAAGTGCCCCACAGATCCAACAGGAATAATCAGCACTACATGTGACTGCCTTGTCTTGAGACCCTGATCATGAGTCTGGGCACCACCTGCTTTTTCCCCCCCTCACACAAACCATCCCTCACAAAACACCCTGCAAGGGGATATCCACTCTTTTGTTTGCTGTTAACACTGTTTCCATCGGATGCTCCACTTCTCTTGCCAGAGGAGGAGCTCCCCAGTACCTTTGGCTGTCCCTGTTTCTGTGCCTTCTTCCAGGGGGTTACATCTGGCCAAGGGAGGGCTTTGCTCCCCATACACCCATGGAAAGGCTTTGCCCAATGTAGCTTTGGAAGAGACTTTAATATCCCCAGAAAAAGAAGCTCTTTCCCACTTATTCATCCTCTAGTCCCATCTTCTGTTCTCTTTCAGTCCCAAAATGTTTAGCCTTTCCTTTCAGCCACACAAACTAGACACTGTTGACTGCACCTCGACTTCCGCATTACCACAGCAATTACACATCTCGTGTCTCCAACTTCTTTAAACAGAGCTGATTAATATTCACACTTCACAACCCCTTGATTAAACAAGACACCCACAAGGAAGCCATTGGTAGAGACCAGTTGCCAAATTGGAAATTCCCTGTGAGAAAATTATAAAAGAAAAAAAAAAACAACAAACCACCAAAACAACACACCAAACAAACCCTCCACCCAGCTCTTTCATCTGCTGCCTATGAAGTCTCAGCTGCGTCCGTGTAACTGTGCAGAAGGCAATAAGGGCCGATGTCGACAGATGGGGAGCTGAGGACACAATTCACCCAGCCTTCAAGAAAGCTTACAGTCCCATCCTATACATTAATCCACAAGGTCAGTAATGGGGGGGGG
>VWZD01025248.1:498357-571961 GCA_013396695.1 Sakesphorus luctuosus | reverse complement strand
GGAGGTCTTTTCCAACCCAATCCATTCTATGATTCTATGATTCTGTGATAAAACCTGCTGCTTTTTATAGTCCCTGGTTGAAGCAAAGACAGCACCCCATGCAGCAGCTGAGATTCTGAGCCCAGGTTAACAGGGAACAACCCTTCTGCACCATGATCATCCCACAGATTAAATTGTCTGCTGTAGGACAGAGGCTACACACAGCCCTCTCTCAGCACAACTGAACTGTTATTGGTGTTACACAGAAACAAGTTCCCCTTTGATGGGTTCTTGAGTGGAGCCCTGTGCAAACCCTGCAGTTTTACTATGCTGGAAGGAAGAATAGCACTTTGATATTTCTGTCAAACAAGATACCTACCCTGATCTGCCATGACTGCAATTTCATAACTTCAGAAACACCACACAGCAGCAAGGACGTGGGGTTTGCTGAAGTCAACAAACCCAACATGATACTGGGTTAGGCTTCCTGATATTTTTCACTGTATTGTTGGACTAAGGACTGTTGGTTCTCTCTTAATAAATGCATTTATTCACACTATACAGATGTGATAGTTGATAATAAAATAAAAGCATGTGGGGTTCAAGTGTAGCAGGATCCACAATAAAACAGTGATGATAATAAATGCTGGAATTTCATCTGGATAGGAAGGATATGCAGAGCCAGGTTTAGGAGGCCTGCTACAAATTTTTTATGGAAAACCTGAGGAAGCAACAACAAAGCAAAGTACTGAAAGAGAGAGAAATCTCCAGAATTCGACTTCTCCACACCATTAATTATGGCAGTTAGAAGAATCAAGCGCTTTGGACAGATTTTGCCTGGATTCAGGAAAGCGCTTTACCATGGGTTTAAGTTTACCCTCTGTTTGGAAAGTACTTAAGTATAGGCTTAACTTCGAGCAGACGTTTAAGTCCCCTTGACTTTAACATGTGCTCAAGTGCTACCTACAAAGGAAGCATTTTCCTGAAGCAGGAGACCCATCTTGGCTTAGGCACTGGATTAGCTGTGGAGAGACAGGGATTTGCTCCTGGCTCTGCCCCTGGCCATTGGCAGGGTGAGCCCAGGCAAACAACATTCCCACTCCGTGCTTTGGTTTCACCACCTGTAAAATGGAGCAAACTCCGCTGCCCTTTGCAAAATGCTCCAATGTTGACGCATGGAAAGCATTTATTTAAGAAGTACACATTCATGTAATTATTTTCTGGGCTTTCTTACATCATCCTTTCAAACAAATGGTGCTGACAATTGCTGGATAATGATGGATCTTGGCTGTACATCCCCCTTTTACATCCCTGTTAATTCAGAATAAGGGTTGACGTGTTTTGGCCAATTCCCACTCTTTATACATCTCTTCAGAACACCTTATTTTTTATTTTAACATAAAAAATTCCATTGAATTTTACAGGTTATTAAGTTGTTGGATGCATTTTACACCTTCATATGTGAAGTGAGTTTGGATTTTCATTAGTTAGAGCTAACACCAATTTTCAATAAAATATTAACCAAACACACAGAGAAATAGTTCATGTGGATCTATCCACTACTTCAATAAAATTAACAGACTTAGATATTTACTCTTGCCCCAGCAGTAATATTTTCCCACATTACATTTCAAACAGTGAAATGACACTAAATTCATTTAAAACAAATTTATATTATTGTTATTTTAAACAATACTTAATTCAATTTCAGTGTTTGGCATGCAAAGTTTGAAAATATCAATATTATTGTTTAATGTAAAAAAATAATAATAATTCAGCTACAAACTATTAGCATATACAAGCCTCCCAAATGATTTCCAGGGCTGGTATTTACATTAAACTGAAAATGAGCAAAACCAGCCAGATGTAACTGTGCCATTCAGAGAAGGGGCTGCAAAGATTTAAAACCCAGGACATTCAGTCCCAGTTTCAGCCCTTTCACCTGCACTTGGTGGCAGCTCATCCAGGGGGGTGTCACCGTGGGTTTGCTGTGAATTAAAACCAGAGGGACATGAAGATCATAGAATCATAGAATCATTTGGGTTGGAAACGACCTCCGAGATCATCAAGTCCAACCCTTGGGCCAACTCCACTCCCTTTACCAGATCATGGCACTCAGTGCCACGGCCAAGCTCACCTTAAAAACCTCCAGGGATGGGGAATCCACCCCCTCTCTGGGCAGCCCATTCCAATGCCTGAACACTCTCTCTGCAAAGAAGCTTTTTCTGCTCTCCAACTTCAATTTCCCCTGGCAGAGCTTGAGCCTGTGCCTCCTTGTCCTATTGCTGAGTGCCTGGGAGAAGAGACCAACCCACAGCTGGCCAGAATTTCCCTTCAGGTAGTTCTAGACAGTGATGAGATGAAGAGAGATGGGGAGGCAACCCATACACTGACCTTCATGGGCCATCTTTGTTACCAGAAAACCTCTAAATATTGGACAAATATGTGGGGTTGTTCAGGAGGAGAAGAGAAGGCTCTGGGGAGACCTTAGAGACCCTTCCACTGCCTAAAGGGGCTCCAAGAGAGCTGGAGGGGTCTGGAGTGACAGGATAAGGGAAAATGGATTCCCACTGACAGAGGGAAGGGTTAGATTGGATATGAGGAAGAAATTCTCCCCTGTGAGGGTGGGCAGGCCCTGGCACGGGTTGGCCCAAGAAGCTGTGGCTGCCCCATCCCTGAGAGTGTCCCAGGCCAAGTTGGACAGGGCTTGGAGCAACCTGGGCTAGTGGAAGTTGTCCCTTCCCATGGCAGGAGGGGTTGGAACTGAATGATCTTTAAATTCCCTTCTAATGCAAACCATTCTGTGACTCCTTGTGTGACTATTGGGATAGACAGCCAGCAACACCCCTCAACAGCAGCACTGTCCCACAGCAGAGCAAACCATGGGATCAAATCCTTCTACACATGGGATTTAAGACCAGCTTCTGGGGAAGCAATGTCAGCACAGAGCAGGTAAATTCCACTTTGAGCAAACTGGGTTTGAAACAACAAATATTCTAAGCTTGTAAGCCATGTAGGAAGTCAAGGTAAATAACGTGCTCACGTGTCCCTGAATGCTCCACCAACAGGGAGGAGATGCTCCATCACCTGGAAACAAGCTGCTCCCAGAAAATTGCCAGGACAGCTCTTGCTGAGCTTTTCTGCCAACAACAACACATCAGTGGAGCCTGGGAGAGCCCGCAACAAACCTGTGATTCAAGGAAACCTTTGAGGAAATCACAAAGTATATTTAGATTTGATCTTTAAAAGGGTCCTTTAAAACCTTTTTAACAATGGAGCAGTTGCCCTTTGAGGATGCCTTCCCCACGATCAGCCCCCAGAGGAGCTGTGATTCAGAATAAAACAAGTGCCTGGAAGAGTATGTGGGTATTTAGTTAATTATATGTCTGGTAAATTGTGTTTTAAAACAATGCTGCTTGTCTCCTCCCTTTGCAGAGTGCCAGTTCGCTGGAGTGCTTCCCATGGATTGGCAATTAGATGTAATTAGGTCTTGTGATTTCCACATTTGTCCTCATGTCACAAAGTTTACTACTAAAAATGCTCATTTTGGTGGTGGGAGGTTTCTAATTACTCTCGGCCTCCAGCAGTAACAGAAACCATTGGCAGCTGCAGCACCTGAGTTTGCTCTTGCATCACATCATTGCTCTCTGCTCCCAACATTTCAGGAGGATTTTGTAGCTCCAGAAGTCTCAGCCAGTGCTTTGTCTGGGTCAAGCAGCACTGAAGTCAAGGACAGGGCACTTACACCTGCCTGCTGTCTGACAGGTCAAATCAACCAGTAATTTGGGAGGTGGGCAGGGAGCTAGAGCCCAAATTGAGCAGCTGCTAAAAATTAAGAGAGGGGAAATTTAGCTATTTTTCTTTCTATACAGAAAACTATGTCATTATTAAAGTGGTAACTTGCTTTTGGAATTCAGATCTGTGACTGACATTAACTCAGACTCATGCAAAGTGGTTTCGTGAAATTTATAGAAGGGACCAGTTTGCTTTGCTTTTCCAAGGACAAGAGGCAGCAGGATTAAGATGCAAAGGAAAATATGAGCAACCTGGGACAGTGGGAGATGTGCCTGTCCATGGTGGGGGCTTGGAACAAGATGGTCTTTAAGGTCCCTTCCAACCCAAACCATCCTAGGGTTCCATGATTCCCAAAATAAGGAAAATCTCTACAGAGTGAGACACAGTGAACTGTGCTGGTGGTGGCACCGTTTCTTCTAAAAATTAGGTCTTTAAAAACAGGTTAAGGAAAGAGTTGGCAAGAATGATTTTGGTTTTGTTGGGTGCAGGAACTGCGAGATGGACTGAATAGCTTCCCCAAAGCCTTTTGAGCCTTATTTTTTGATTTTATGAGCAGCACAGGTTTCTCTCAGCCCACCATTGTAGGTATTGTTTCACTGTGAGTGCACTTGTCATGTTAACTCATACAGGCACCACTCTCCTCTCCTGGCTGGGTCTTCTAAGCTCTTAAATGCATTGCCCTGAAGAGTGCATAGCAGAAGGGTGTATTTGACAAGCACAATTGGAGATAAGCAGCCCTGAGGAGTTTCAGGACATTGAAGAAAGAAAATAATCTTCTGGTTTCTTCTTTGCACAAAAAAAAAGATTTAAAATATCTCCATCCCCTCTGGACTGGAGAAAGAGACACTCTAAACCAGATAATCTCCAGCTCTTAGACGGAACATTTTCTCAGTTGATCTGCAAGATCTTTGCTAAGGAGGTCAGCAGTGTGATCCTGTTCTGCTGGTGCACGCAGGTGTGCAGTCTGAGTTGTGGCCACAGCCTCAGGTGAGGAGGGCCAGGAGCTGCTTTTCCTGCTCGGAGGCAGATGCAGGATGTGCTCAGCCCTTCCTGCAGATGGAGAGCCCAACACCTCCAGTCCGTGCCTCTGTGTGGGCAGAGCAGCTGGGCCCCAGCACAGCTAAGCTTGCCATGTCTAAGTCCATCAGCAGACACCATAAGACCAGCTCTTTCTTAGCTCTCTGGAATGGGCTGCCCAGAGAGGGGGTGGATTCCCCATCCCTGGAGGTTTTGAAACTGAGATTTGCCGTGGCACTGAGTGCCATGATGTGGTAAAGGGAGTGGAGTTGGCCCAAGGGTTGGACTTGATGATCTCGGAGGTCTTTTCCAACCCAATCAATTCTATGATTCTATGATTCTCTGCAGATGCTTTGTGCCTCCCTGGCTGCTTGGCAGAGCGGACCTGAGGCGTGTGTGGGTCACAAATTGCTCTTCATCCTCTTCCTCACCATGCTGTGTGGACACACTAACAGCAACTGGCTTGTGTTCACCCCACAGGTCACTGGGGTGGAGGAGAAGCAGAGCTGAAGGCACCACCCAGTTGTCCCAATGCTTTCCATGCTGTGTCTTTGCCAGGAGCAGGCACACTCATGGCTAACACATGTGCTGGTGCACGTTCCACCTGCAGAGACAGCAGCTCTTTGTCTGGTAAATGCTGCTGTGACAAAGCTGTTCCCCATCACTCCCTTTCATTAAATCTTTGCTGCACTTTCCTCTAACCCCTCAATCTTGAATTTAGGGCTGACAATAGAAAAGCAGCACAGAAATAGTGTATGTGCACACCTAAAAATTCAAAGTCTGGTGGTCCTCGTATCACATGAGACCTTATTTATTTCTTCAGTCAAGTTTGGGGAGGGGTGAAAAAAATCCAAGAACTAAAAACTATCTATTTTATTTTTGTCTGGAACTGCAGGGCAGATGAGTTTTCCAGAAGGAATATAAGGCTGCCATCGATTTTATTATTGAGTCAGTTTTAATGAGTCACAGTATTTTTGGAAGGCTTTTAAGATTACTGTAAAGTGCTTAGTTACAGTGGCTACAGGTGCCAAGGCAGGAAAGGAAACAACAAAGAAATGCACAGCAGCTGTATTGCTACACTTCCCCTCAGAACTGGGATCAGCAGAACAACACACATGGCAAATGCAAAAGAAAATAGGAGAAGATGTAAGAGGTGACTGAAGTCAGCATGGTCAGCTGCTACACTAAAGCAAAATGCATTTTATTCAAGGAACTGTCCAGTGCTCCTTAGCTGCAAGTTGGAAAGGCCACTGACAGACTCCGGATTGCCAGACGTTCAGTGAATCGTGTGTTTGCCTTTCAAGCTGTCCTTTGGTTGTAAGTCATTTGCTCCCAGAGCTGCCAAGCTCTGCCACTGCCATCCTGCGTTGAATGAAACTGTGGAAACATCTCATTTAGCAGATCAGAGAAGGGAAGGCAGAGAAAGGGGAAAAGAGGTGGTGTGAAGAGAAAAAAACCCATTTTTTCTTTGTGACTTGAACAGACTTGCCTTCATTTTGCTTGTACCATTCTGAATATGCAGGGAACAACTTTCAGAGCTCATAAGGGTGATCTGTGTTACATGGCAAAAAATTATTCAGTGTTTTCCACTAAAAAGAATGTGCTAAAATGCATGTTCTAAATATCTGGAGATGGAAAACAAACAGCCTTGGAAACACAGGGCTAGAGAAAGCTTTCGGTTAGCAAGTGATGTGCCACCTGGGTTTTCAGACCCTTCCCATGATGTTTGGACTCAGAATTAGGCAAAAGCAGCAACAATGATTTCGGTGAGCTGGAGCAGGACCATTAAACATGCACAGGGCTGCCTTTGCTCCTGCACAGCCAGCCATGGGACGCTCAGCTGGACACTCACATATGCAAATGCCAGTCTGGAGATGCACAGCAGCCCAGAAACCACCTCTGACTCTGGAGGCCCATTTTCACCCCCCTCCTGCCACCCCCACCCCCTTCACCAGCAGGGAACACACAGAGCATCCTCCAGGCTGCAGCGGTTTCGCGAGGGGTCAGCGGCGGCTTCGGCATCGGCATTGCTCGCCCTGGAGATGCCACATAGCAACCTGGGCACACAAACACGGGCGGGAGAGGCGGGCAGAGCAAAGGAAACCACTCATTGTCCCCGGTGGAGCGGGCCCAGCCTTGTGTCTGCTCTTCATGCGTGACTGGCATGAGTCCCACCGCTAAGTCCTTGGCTGGTGGCCAAGCGCAGAGTGGCAGGCACCTGTCCCTGCTGGGAGACCTGGCGACCCCGGCGTGCCCTAACGGTTAGTTCTTTTCTAACATCACGTCTACTCGAATTTACCTCAGGATTTCCCCCCCCTCTGGGTGCCAGGGAGCCAGGCTGATGCCAACTGCTTCACCATGGATAAAGCCAGGAGCGTTCCCAAGCTGCACGCGGGCACCCTTGAAGCGTTCAGCTGTACCCTGCTCGCCAGAACAGATGGGGCCCATCAAGGTGTTAGTGTCCTCCAGCACATCAGCAAAATGCCCCAGCACCGGGACAAAGACAGGAGAGGAAAACAAACCCCAGCAGGAATCCCTCTCTGCTGTCCTTAAAATGCAGTTTGAGACACATGCTGAGTGTTCCCTCCTTGGGGGTGGCGATGGGGCTGAGATTCCCCCTCCACTAAAATCCTTCACGCAAGGTCAAGGTCGCTGTGCCCAGGGAATCACAACTCCCAGAACTCTGGGTTGCATTTTGGTTCGCTTTCTTTGAGAAGCCTGTTCCAGTATTTCCCTTTTCTTTTCCAGCACCTTGCACACGCAGATGAAAACCTTTCACGAGTGACTCTGCTGGAAAAGAGGACAAGGAATCTCAGTTCACAGAGACCAGTCAGAAATGGGGTTTTTTTTCAGGAAGTTTAGGGCAGAGATAGGACTAGGACATGAATGTCCTTATTCTACAGTCTGTTTCTTACATAAAACTCCATTTTCCTCAGCGTTACAAATGTGAGTGGAAATATTTCCAAAGCGTGGAGAATTTTTGAGTGATCTCCCATTATTTCAGCTTTATTTATGGTCTCTTGTCCCAGTATAGGCACAGTTCACTTATCCTTCTGAAGAAAAAGAACAGAAGCTTTTGCTTTCTGACAAATGATCTGCCTTGGAAATTGGGAAGCTCTGTGCACTTCACCCTCAGTTTTTATGGTATGAAGTTCATCAGGTAGAAATAATGATAAATGTTTTGTGTTTGCCAATGAAAATGGAGCTTTACTGTGTGTGGCAGAGGCTGCCTGCTCCTGATGAAGAAAAGACAATGGCTGAGGGCAGAGCATCCCAGCTTTATTTCCTTGTGTCAGGCACTCAGTGACTCTGCAGCCACCTTTCTCCTCGTGGAACCAAGGTCTGTAGGTTTCTTCTCTCTGTCCTGTCTCCCCTGACCACAGAACTTTATGGCCCAAGCTCTCATCTGAAAGGAGGATACAGTGCTTACATCCTGGGAGCTTTATCTCAGCAGGCTCCACTACAGAAAACTATTATTTCTTCCACTACAGAAGAAATAACATGAGGAAAACTGAAGATCCAAATCCTCCCTCTTAGAAATCAATGTTCATTTTGCCCTTAGGTTCAAAGAGGTGCAGAAGCCACAAAACCAAGGGTGGGGAACAGAAAGGACTGAGCAAGAAGTGCTTCGTGCTAGAACCAAGTCAGTAATATTCTCAGGCCTGCTCTTCTGTAAAAACAGGCTAAAAACAGCCTAAGAGCAGTGAGATGAAGGCAAAGCCATCATTTAGGGCAGTGGCAACTCATTAACCCAAATGACCTGCATCTCTGCTGATCCAAGGACTCGTGAATTTACCTCCAGTGCCCAATAAACTGTCGCTGCCAGGCTTCTCTAATTAAAATAGTCCTGGATTTGCAGGACCTACCCAGAGAATAAACTGGAATTTATCAGATTAGCTAAGCCAGATCATACGCAGAGCATATAGGCTGGCCAACAGCCTACTTTGGACCAGATTAACCAGCTAAAATAATTGGGGATTTTTGCAAAGTCTGCCCCCAAAGACTGGCATTAAAGAAATGCACCAAAGACTGAGCATATATTGCAGCCCATTTCTTTTTACCCTGTTTAGTCCTTAGCTTGATGTTCTTTGGCAATTGCTGGGAATCAGCTTTTTATCTCTCACTAACCAGTGAAAAAAATTCTCTCTCTGCAGCTCCTTCAGGTGAGCTGTGCCAGTGGGAACTGGTGGATCTCTGAAAAGGTAGGGAGGCTGTATTTAATGTATTCCTGCAGCAAAACTCTGTTCCCCTTATTCCTACATTCTGGTCCCTGCACTGTCAGCCTTGGGAAATGAGGAATGATACTGTGGAGGTTGTGAACTGATGTCTGAGTGAGAGCAGAGCTGTGTCTTGTCCTGATCCAGCCAGACCAGACAACTTTGCTGGAAAAGGATGAGGAGGTGAGAAATTCTTACAGTCTGAAAAGGACAGAACCCAGGTGGCTGTAGAATGCCTTGGGGGCTCTGTGTAAAACAAGGGGCTTTTTTCTGACCTCCTCAAGGGGAATGTGGTGCTGTGGTGCATCCCCCCACCTGCTCTCACCAGTTATGGGCACGAGAGCAGGCAGTGACATTCTGGCAGATGTTTCTCAGTGCGATATGGGCTTTGCTACCACTCAGGCAAAACAGGTTTTGCTACCAGAGCCAAAGGACTGCAGCCATGGGGAGGAGCAGAGGAGGAGCAGAGCCAGGAGGCACCTGAGAGCTGGCTTTCCTGCTCCTGTTCACTGTTCTCACTCTCCCTCAGCAGCTCCTGCCCAAGCCAGACAGACAGCAGAGCCATGGACATCTTGTTCCCCTCTGTGGGTGCAACCACCCACTTGGCTTGTGCCTGGAGCAGCCTTTGGGCTTTCTCAGTGCTTCTTTGAACCTGTACACAGCCACTTCAGAGGGGAATCAAGCCTGAAATCTTCTAGGACAATTCTATGAGGCTCTACTTATCAGCATCACTGGTTTCAGCCTTTTCCTTCCCTTCTCTTTCAACATTTACTGGGTTTTTCTTGCTACACAGAAGCCATTTTTAACAAAATGTGTGAAACATCCTAATAACAGGAATGTTGTGTTCAGCTGACTTCAGCTGTGAGAAGCATTCACTCACTTCCCTTCTCCTTAGCAAGGTTGTGTCCAGACATGGGGGAATAGGAAACAGTAGGTGACAAGTAGGGGGGAAAGATGCTGCTGTCCTGACCCAGTGCTGGTCTGGAGTCCATGGGGCAACAGACAGAAGGACAAGTCATCAAAGGACAGAAAAAGTCATTCTTTCCTTAGTTTTGACTTTGTCAAGAACACCAGGAGGTTTCTGGTTTGTTATAAGATAAACAGAGAAAAAAACCCAGCAGCCAATCTTTTCATACAGGAGAACCACAGCTTTGGGAGAGCTGTGACTGTTCGTCCAGTGTCTGCCTGTCCTGTGACTCACTTCTCCTTCTCTCACAGCTCTGGAATGAGCTGGTTTGAGCCTCACATTAAAACAGGAAAAACCTCACACCTCTCACAAGCTCAAAGCAAATCTCCTTTCTCAGGAGCACACACCCATCTGAGCTCCCAGCTTAGCTAAGCCCTGGCATTTGCAAACCCACCCTGCATGTACAAGCTGCCTCCTCTCCTGAACCCCCCAGAGCCACCCAGAACAATTCTGCGCTCCCAGGCTGAAGTAAGGGAATCTGTTGCTTGCTGCTGGTTAGAGGATCTGACCCCAGGATTGCCATAAGGCAAACAACCCAAATGCTATCTGGCCTGCAAATGAATCTTTATGTACCCCAAACCAGGGCAGGCATCTGTTTTTTGGGCAGAGGGACAGCTGCCACAGCAGGAGAGAACAGCTAGGCCCCAGCGTTCGGTCTTGGCTGCAGTGACCTGGCTCCTCAATCTCCACATGTGAAATTTCTTCTGATGGAAATGAGGGAGCTCCAGGTTCTGAACAACTGCAAAACACGGATCTGAGCAGTAAGGTGGCTCTCCAGGGTGCTCAGAGAGCTCACCCAGCTTTAGCTGTGCTCTTACCAAGGAGTGCTCAGAGGATTTGCTGCAGTACCCTGAATTTATCACCAAAGTTGGCATTTCACCCTCTTTTCTAGAAGCAATTCCAGAAGCTGACCTAAGACACCCACATGGGGGATATTATACAACAATGGAGATTGTGTGTGTAGTTTATGTGAAAACACTTAATCTCACAGCTGCTTCCCTCCCCTACACCCTAGGCAAAATTTCCCCTTCCATCTCCCGTTTAAATAATTGGTATTTGATCACTTCACAGGGCTGGCAAGACAGGCAATGTTTGCTCAGACCTATTTTTATGTGTGTGTGAGTGTGAATTTTTGGCAGAACCAGTGTTTGCAAGGAGCAGATAAAACTTTTCGGTTAAAGAGCCACGGACAGGCAGGAATTGCTGCCTGCCAGCAAATCTCTGCTTACTGAGGGAGATCATGGCATTGTTAGCCAGGTTAGAGGGGCTGGAGACAAGAATCATAGAATCATAGAATGGATTGGGTTGGAAAAGACCTCCGAGATCATCAAGTCCAACCCTTGGGCCAACTCCAGTCCCTTTACCAGATCATGGCACTCAGTGCCACGGCCAAGCTCACCTTAAAAACCTCCAGGGATGGGGAATCCACCCCCTCTCTGGGCAGCCCATTCCAATGCCTCAGCACTCTCTCTGCAAAGAATTCTTTTCTGCTCTCCAACTTCAATTTCCCCTGGCAGAGCTTGAGCCCCCCGTTCCCCCTTGTCCTATTGCTGAGTGCCTGGGAGAAGAGACCAACCCCCACCTGGCCACAACTTCCCTGATGTGGCACTTCCAGACAGTGCTGAGGTCACCTCTCAGCCTCCTCTTCTCCAGCACAAACACCCCCAGCTCCCTCAGCCTCTCCCCACAGCCCTTGTGCTCCACTCCCTTCTCCAGCCTCGTTGCTCTTCTCTGGCCCCGCTCCAGCCCCTCAATCTCTTGCCTCAACTGAGGGGCCCACAACTCAACACAACACTCAAGGTGTGGCCTCCCCAAGGCAGAGTCCAGGGGAAGGCTCACTGCCCTGGGCCTGCTGGCCACACTACTTTGGATCCAAGCCAGGATCCCATTGGCCTTCTTGGCCACCTGGGCACACTCTTGGCTCATGTTGAGCTTCCTGTCAATTAGTCTTATTCCTGTCAATTAGTACCCCCAGGTCCCTTTCTGCCCTTCTCCCAAGCAGAGCAGGTTGTGTCTCCCATGATGATGCCCAACCATCCCACCCCTTTTCCCTTTCCTTCCGAACGGGACTGGACCAGACAGAAGAGCCATAAGCACTTGTGTGTCTCTCAGACCTTTTTGGCCGAGTCCGAGCCACCTTGGCCACACACACTGGAAACCCTGGAGGGAGGGTTGCTCTTCTCTAGAATCCAGAGAGCTTCCTTGTTAGCCTATAAATGAAAGAGTTGTTAAACAATTTAATGTAAGACAGTAAATCTCTGTGTGTGAACCCACTTCAAGATAAAATCCAAACTTGCTTTGCCCTGCTTATCCAGCCCAGATGCAAATGCACCCTGGAAACCACATAACCCAGTAATATTTTATTCACATCACACTCCAAGGAGCTCACTGACTGGAATTCAATAGAAACTGTTCTCTGTGTGAAAGTAATTTCAGAAAGTAATCTAGTTTATGGAAATGAAAGGCATCAAAACACAAAAAACACTGTTTCTGTACAAGTGCTTTGCTTCAAATATTTGACATGGAAATTTATATAATCCCTCTGGGGCACGCGGGTTTCACGAGTGTTAACATCTTTTGAAATGAATTTCACAAATGTTTATTTGGAATACCAGGCATACAAATAATTTAGAATATCAAGGCATCTTGTTGAATCAGTCTTAATGATACAGATCTCAGATGGCTGTGGAGGTTAAAAGGTATGAATTTTAATTGGCTGGATGGAAGATGTCATTTTCAATCAGTGCACTGCGTTGCCCAAGCTATCACTTTCCAATTCTAAGCTTCCTGCTACCTCCTCCTCGGCTCCTTCTTGTTACTTAAAGACCGAAATGAAACATTTTTCACATTTTATTTGTGTGCTGGGCATGTATTAAATGCAGAGTTTGGCTGCCTATCTTGGTTTACACAGGACCCCATCACCGTTGTATTGCAACACTTCTCAAGCAATAAAGAGGTTGACTTTTTCCAGACAGATAGAGCTACATTGTCATTCCAGTTTTATAAAAAGTTAAATGAGTGAAGGCAAACATTGTCCAGGCCATCTACAGCTCAAATGGTTGCTAACACTCTGGTCAAAGTCAGATTTTACAGCTGCCTTCTCTCTCCCCTTCTCCCATGGTTACATCATGGTATAAATCAGAAGGAAAATTATTTTGCCATTTAAAATCTCTCTTTTAATTAATGGATCCATATTTACTCCTGGCTTTGGATAACGTGATGGACAAGCATGAAAAGAAAAACTAACGGGGTACCTGTGAAGAGATCTTTGTCCATCCTGTGTGGCAAAGTAGCAAGGATCCTGTGGGAAAAGATATCGTGTGATTGGGTAATTAAAAATTATCATAAGCCATAGGCAGTAGGAAGGCAAATTAAGCCTGCAGAGGCAGCGTGAGTTCTGAGAGCTCCTCAGCTACTGAGTGCTCAGCATTGAAACTTAAACACTCATTTTAAGTTGGCTCATAACCTAGATTTGTAATCAGCGAGATTTTATCCAAAATACTGGGGGGGTTGTGTATTACAAAGAAAAGAAATTCAAGAGGCAAAACTGGACTGTGGTTTGTTCATATGGAACAAAACATTGGGCTCTTTTTGGCTCACTCACTGGCTCCCCTTAGATGTGTTCAGTCAACATGAGGGAGTAAAGTCAGGCGTGTTTTGGGGAAAAAAATTCCCTCTCCCATTCAACAGCCTTGGGCAGACCATGCCTTCAGAGAAATGAAGCAGCCAAATTTCAACAAACCTCTAAAGAACATGCACACTACTGATAACTGGGCCAGACATGGGTGGATTTCAAGGAGGGCGTGAAAAGCACTTTGTTCCCAGGCAGCACATGGCCAATTTCCTCTCTGCTCCCAAGAGCGACGATAAAAGCTCAGCAAATGGCTCTGAGATGGGTTTTTTTTTCTCTTTAGAAGCACATTTGATTCCAAGAAGTCATCACTGTTTTCTTTGAAATGTCCATTGTCAGCAGCAGGAGCAAAAGGAGTGTGAGGCAACCATCCAACCCACACAAGTCTGAACTGCTGGCAAGAAAAAAACACACTAGTCCTCTGGTAGGACCTATGAAAGATGTCCTGGTGTAGACTGAACTGTCAGCTCTACCTGCACCCAGAGGGATTCTGATTTCAAACACTTTATTTGCTAGACTTGATGGCCTTAAATATTTAAAAGGAACCATTCCAGGTCAGGAAACTGATGGTCAGATCAATGAATTTGGGCAGTACTTAGAGAATGATAGAAATCCTTGAACGGTTTGGGTTGGAAGGGACCTTAAAGATCATCTTGTTCCACTCCCCCCACCATGGACAGGGATGCCAACAAAAAGAGAATAAATATGTATTTGTCCTTCCTGTGAAGAAGCCCTCAGAATCTGACAATCTGTGCCTTTGGGATTTATGGACATACTGGCCATAAACAAGTAGGATTGAGGGCACTGCCCCCCTGTCTGGAGCATCCCTGGGAGATGCTGCACAGAACCTGTGGTGAGAGGGGAATCCATAAGCCTTTGGGGCTGGCTCAGACTATCCACACCTTCACAAGCAGAAAGTATTTCCCCAAAACACCTTAAAGAAACTCCCATTTTTGGAAGTCACAAGTTGACCACAAAATTCCCTTATCATTTTTGCCCTCAGTTTCCCAGTTGCCCCCACACTGGTGTGTGGCTGGGGCCCTGCTGCTGCAGGCTGGTGGTGCGCAGTCCTCTCTGCATGGTGTGTGAGCACACCCCGCCCACTGCCAGCCCGAAACTCCCTCCTCGTTAAGGCACTCGAGGGAGGAACACAAAGCCCTGTGTTTTGCTTGAGTCTCTCCTGTGAAAAGGCAGAACAAATGATAAGCACAGAGAGAAAGAAGGAAAGTTGTCCAAATGAGGCATCAGTTTTCCCCATGGGAAAGAGTTTCTAAGTTCTCCCCTTCCCCTCTGCTCTGCTCGGATGGGAATGAGCCTTCTGCTGAGCAACTTGGACATCAATTCCCTCCAGCTTTCTGCTTTCCTTCCCCTCCCATTAAACATGTGTCCTCCTCTGCAGCCTTCAACACCTGCAGGGGTGTCAGGCCATGGGGAGGGTCAAGGTCGTTGGGTTGGATCCCCAAACTCCTCCCTTAGCAGAGCAGTGGCAGAAACATCCCTTGGAAGAAAATCCCTGGCAGGAGATCCCGAGAAACGCTTGTGAGTTGTGATGTCTTTTCTGTGCTACAAACCACCCTTTCCAAACAGTAGAGCAGGGGGAAACTGGAGGGCAATATCTGCCACAAAACTGCTGGCTGGGCTGGAGAATGAGTCCCAGTTGCAGACTGGAGGGAGTAAAACAATTCCTTTGCTGGAAATGAGGTGGCAAAATGTATCCCCTGCAATGAAATGACTTTGCTGTTCTCAGAGAAGCAAATGACCTGGTGGTGCTGCTAGTTTTCAGTGATGTTTGGCTGCATTTGCCATCAGTAACCCATGGAAGATCAGTCCTAAGGACACTCAAAGCTTTGGGGTGCAAAAGGCTCCCTGACATGGAGAAGAGCTCTTGCTGATGATCTCATCCTGTCTGATCCTGCCGTGGCTGCCAACAATGTGTCCCTTGGCAAAGCCGTGAGCTTGGGGCGTGGAGCATCCTTTTTGTTCCTAAGAATGTACTTATTTGTTAATACCCAGAGGAAAAAACCTTTACATGGGTTCTTGGGGAGGGTTTCTCCATTTCAGAGGTGAGTTCAGCCCCAAGTTTTCATTGCACATGGTCAGCAGCATCATTTCACAGGTCAGTTCCACTTTGTCCAAGTCTGCAGCTGCATCTACTTGTCTGGCATGGATTGATGCATTATTTCTACTGATGACAATGACTTTACAGATAACGTAAAGAAGAGGAAAACCAGTTCAGAATGAAATGTTTCTTACTTAGAGTACCTATGTGTCTGTATGTAGTACACTGCAGGATATAATCCTTTAGCAAAACCTAGAGTTTTTAGGAAGCAAAAGGTCTGTAAGATCCTGCAACTGAGTGACTGAAGAGCAGCTGAGAAAATGATGAGCAGAGTAAAAAGAGTGAGTATCTTCCTACAAACCTGCAGCAGAAAACGAGCATCAAGCAGTTTGAGTTATCAAATCCAGACTCCTGTTGGCAGTCGTGTCGTACACTCCCTTGCTCGAACCAGTGCCAAGATGCCAGTGTGTATTATAGAAAGTAGAATAGGCAGCCACTGGACTGGGTACTTCAAACACAAAATTTGAAATGCTGAAAGTGCCAGAAATGGTCTTTTGCAATGTATGGGATGTTACATTAGAGACCAGAGTTCAAGGAAAGGGATATGAAAGCAGTGACAACCACTGAGAGGCCATGATGGAACATCTGATTAGAGCAAAACCACAGCCCTTCATCTCACAAGCAGAGTATGACAACACTTGTAAGGCATGTATTTCTTCAGCCAGGGCACACACACTTCAACCAGGGCACAGAGACCTCAACCAGGGCACAGACACTTCAAATAGAGCACAGACACTTCAACCAGGACACACACACTTCAACCAGGGCACAGAGACCTCAACCAGGGCACACACACTTCAACCAGGGCACAGAGACCTCAACCAGGGCACACAC
Organism: Sakesphorus luctuosus; assembly: GCA_013396695.1. Taxonomy (NCBI): domain Eukaryota; kingdom Metazoa; phylum Chordata; class Aves; order Passeriformes; family Thamnophilidae; genus Sakesphorus; species Sakesphorus luctuosus. The sequence continues at coordinate 555,402 of VWZD01025248.1, read as the reverse complement.
ACTTCAACCAGGACACAGAGACCTCAACCAGGGCACAGACACTTCAATCAGGGCACAGACACTTCTATTGGGGCACACACACTTCATCCATGCTTGCCAGAATATGCCAAAAGCCTGAAAAGCAGTGTCAATTGCCATGGTCATCAAAACATGACAGCAGCTCTAGGACTTTCTGGGAAGCACCTCCAGCACCAAAGAGGAAACTAAAACATCCTAAAACCCATCTGAGGACAAGAAGGGCCTCCTTTAATCACCAAGTCCTTCCCGTCACATTCCCCGGCAGCCAAGCCATACAATCCCATTTCACAGGCTGAACAAGCATCAGCTTCAAATGAGCTGGAGCATTTGCCCCAAGGCCATTCCCAAATCTCTGTTGTCTGAGAGTCTCAAACTCCCTTCTGATACCCTGCCTGAATATATTCTTCATCAGTTCATGTCTCTCTGTATTTGCAGCAGCACGGTCCATTAAAGCTCAGCAGCTTCACCCTTCTCCCAGTCTACACAGAGCCTTCAGCACTCATCAAGCCAGGATAAATCATCCTGGCAGTGCCCATCTTTTCTCTTCATTCCTGCTTAAATTTAAAACAGTCCCCTGTTTCCATCTGATGTCCCCAGGCTCAAACCCAGGCATTGCACCAAAGGAGCTCATGGAAGGATTTATCCCACAAAGCACAGAGTGATGCAAGAATGAGGTCCTGCCCTTCACTGCAGAGAAGAAGTTGGAGTGGACAGGTGTCCAAATGCTGGGAGAGTCAAACCAGCCAGATACAACCCTGCAGATGTTCATCCTTTGCAGAATGCTTCTGCTGCACACAGTGCTGGTAATTTTGGGAATCTCTCTTAAGGTGAGCCAGGTGATCGTTGCTCTCAGCACAAATGTTTCGGAAATGAGTTTCACAAGTAATCTGGATCTGGGTTGCTCTCCTGGTAATTGGGACACAATTTTTTTTTTTTGCCCTGGATGCAAAGCGCCAAATAAGCAAACTGTGCAGGTCAGCAGGAGCTGGAGTTTCTTCTTTTTTTTCCTTTTTTTTTCTTCTCCTCCTCTTTTGTTGTAGAATTGGAGGCACCGGGTAAAAATAGCTGTGTAAACCCATTGCAGGGAGTGAATGTTCCTCCCTAAGCACTTCCAGGTAAGACTCTATCCAAAATTGTCCCTCAAGGCTGTGTTTGCTTTGGGGTCAGCCTGGGCCACCCATGGCAGAGTTTGGCACTGGGTGAAGCTTGGGCAGCACACAGATAGGCAGGGCAGGGCTGTGCCCCCCTTGGTGGCTTTGGAGAGAGGCACCCCGGGAGCAGGGGCCTCGTGGTGGGAACGTGCCATCAGGACCCATGTCTCTCCCACCCAGCAATCCCATTCCAAACTGTCCTTTGGCTAACAGCAGTCATGGGACAATTAGTCTCCTTAGGTAGAAGTTAACCCTGGGGGAACACCTTGTGCTTCCCAGATGAAGGGAGGGTGTCAGAGGATGGATCAGGCTCTTCTCAGTGGTGCTGAGCAATAGGACAAGAGATGAGCTCAGTTGGTTAAAACTTGGTTGTAATAATGCCAAGATCATGGGTTCAATCCCCTATGTGGGCCATTGGCTTGAGTTGGACTCGATGATCTTTGGGGGTCCCTTCCAACTCAGAATAGTCTGTGGTGAGGCAAAGGGAGTAAAATGATGCACAGGAAGTTCCACCTAAACAATTCTTTGCAATTCTATACTGTGCAGGTGACTGAGCACTGAACAGGCTGCCCAGAGAGGGTGTGGAGTCTCCCTCACTGGAGATATTCCAGAACCATCTGCACACAATCCTGTGCCACGTGCTCTGGGGGACTCTGTTTGAACAGGGAGGTTGAAGCACATGACCTCCAGTGGTCCCTTTTGACCTTACACATTCTGTGATTCTGAGAGTTCCCAATCTGCCCAAATATTTGGGATGAAGTGTAGTAATGTATAAAAATGGCCACACTACTCAGAGGGTGGTTGGGCACTGAACAGGTTCCCCGGGGCAGTGGGCAGACCACTTAGCCTGGTAGAGCTCAAGGAAAGTTTGGACAAGGCTCTCAGGCACATGGTGGGATTGTGAGGTGTCCTGTGCAGGGCTTGGAGTTGACTTGATGATGCTGGTGGGTACCTTCCAAGTCTGCATATTCTGTGATCCTGTGATCCTTGTGGGTCCCTTCCAACTCATATTCCATGATTCTATGATTCTACCCATCAGCAGAGAGCTGGTCCTCAGGGCTTCATCCTTGGGACAAATAAAACAGGACCCCCTAGAAATGTAGGGCTTCAAACTGACAAGATGACCAAGAATCACCAAATTCCCTCCTAGCCACTGTTTTTATTTCACTGCTGCCTGAAGAACCTTTTGGCAGAATTTCAAGCCCATTTTAGTATTTGTGTCAGTTTGATCACGCTCATTGCAATCAGTATTTATTTGAATTTGGACAAGGATTGTTGTGAATGGTGGTAAGGAAAGGTCACATCTACAGGTTGTCATCTTGCTGGCAGAAAAATAAGTTAAAAAACCCTCCAATCAGCCTCAAGTGGATTGCTTGGGAAATAATTTTCGTTCCCAAATGCAATCATCTATATTGGATACAATGTTTATTTGTTAAAAAGAAAATAAAAATGGAGTTTGGGAGCTCTCATGTCTATAAAAAGACTACTTTTCCTGGCATTTATAAATATTAATTTGGAATGCTAGAGAGGAACAATACATAACAATAATGAGAATCACCAAATCCCATCATTTTTGACATCGTCATATCAGCAGCTTAAGGATTAGCAGGTGAACTTTAAACATATTGATTCCAAATAATAATAATAATAATAACAACAGTAATGATAATAACATCAGAATGACAAAAACCAAACCAACCTTACTGCATTATGCATTCCTGATGACTTTCTTCTTCTAGTAACGCTTACAGGATCATTGCTTTGAACGTTTGGATGTCATGCTTAAAAAATTAACCTGAAGAAAGGGGGAGGTCTTCTTATCTCTTCCCATTCTTGCAAAGCTTTGCTTAGCCTTGTCTTTGTTTCCCACTAACCCCTGACATTGACAGAGTCAAAGGCCTATCAACTAATACCCTAATTTCAGGAGGATTTTATATATACATATATCTCTGCACATCTGCAAACGTTTTGTGCACGTGGGGACGTATATGCATAAAACCAAGCAGTGTTTGCAAAGATAAAGTTGCACCAGGTGTCAATTTTCACACCTCCTACTAAATACTCGTGGTGAAAAAAAAACCCCGATGCCACAATTTCATTGAAAATCCAAGCTATTGAGATCTAATCGCTGCTTAAGCTGTGGCTTTATTCAAATCTGGATCACCAATAGGGCTCAGGATGTAAATGAAGTGCAAAGAGAAATAAAGCAAAGGAAGAGGGGAAAAAAAAATCTATGATAGCCCTTTCCTTCAGCCATTTGATTCCCAAGTCCTTATCAGTCAATTAATGCATGCTAAAACTTTAGTGGCAGCCTCAGTTTAACAGACCTAAGAGCTCCGGCGAGTCCCAAGCATTAGCCAAACAAAACACACTTTCAGCTGCCTTAATATGAGACTGAAAAAAGGTCAAAATAGACAGGCTTTACAGAATAAATCCTGAAGATCCATTCTAATTTCCACTCAAGGATCTTTTAAGCAGTTCTTGGATGCTCTTTATGGTACTTTGATCCAAGCATAGTTTCATTAAAACTTTGTGGCTTGGTATTTTTAAACCTGATAGCTTCACTAAACTAGTTCTCAAAATGTTAGCTAAGCCGCTATGCATAAAACTACTTTACTGTCATGGTGTCTTCTAATATCACCTAAGTACAGGCTGTTGCAATTTTGAAAATGAACCTTTTCTACATTCACCAGATCCGGGCTTGGGAATTTTTTGCTTTCTCACTTGAAGGCTGTCTCATGGTATAAAGGGAAGGTGCTGCCTTACCCCCTTTCCTCTCCCCCTCCTTGAAACCTAAAACTAAAATTAGCTGCTGTACCTTATTTGTTCTGGAAGCAAGTTACACAGTACTTTTATCCACTGTGGTTTCCAATTGCAGGATTAACACTGGATGCTGGAAAAAAAAAAGAAAAAACACCCAAGAAAAATAACAAAACATTAAATGGTGGTTTAAAATCCAGTTTAATGATGGCAGGATAAATTCCCTAAAGACCCAGGAAAACAAATGTTACTTCCCACCTTCATAACGTGGCATGCTAATAAATCTGATTTAACTGCCACAGATAAAAAAACCACCTTGTATCTCCAGAGATTGTCCTTTGCTCCCCTGAAAATGAGGATAGCTGAAAGGTTAGGCCACAATTTTCTTCCTCATGCCTGGTGTTCACAAAAGCCTTGATTTCTCGAGGAGCTTTTGTGGTGAGTTTGCATTACAGTAGTTAAGAGAATTACCAAAAGATGGTTTCACAAGGGGCTGGGCTGAGTTTTTGAAGGAAAATACAAACAAAGGATTATTTTAAAAAATAATAATAAAACTGAAGAGGCTGGATTGGCACAGGCACCCTGTGCAGCCCTGCCCCGAGCCGAGCCAAGGGCCAACCTCACACTGATTTTCATGGGAGCAATTTCATCATTGCAGGGAAATAAACAATGGAAAACAGGCAAGACAGCCCCAAAATCCTCTCTAGGTGCGAGATTACTTTCATGAATGATGGGCATTTAAGACCTAAGGTGGACACTTAAGGCATTGGAATGGGCTGCCCAGAGAGGGGGTGGATTCCCCATCCCTGGAGGTTTTTAAGGTGAGCTTGGCCGTGGCACTGAGTGCCATGATCTGGTAAAGGGAGTGGAGTTGGCCCAAGGGTTGGACTTGATGATCTCAGAGGTCTTTTCCAACCCAATCCATTCTATGATTCTATGAAACTGGAGTTTATATGTGTAATAATACATGAAGTGCAACTTCTGTTTTCTGCACAGTCACTCCCTGTCCTGTATGGGTAGAAAATATCACCTGAGATGGACCTGATGCTGGTTTGAACCATGAACCATGACTCTCCAGGGTCTGAGCCCAGGATCCCACCCTCCAATTCCCCTCTGTCCCCAGAGGCAGGAGTGAGCATGAAACCCTTGGGCATACAAAAACTCATATTAGAATCATAGAATAGAACCATAGAATCGATTGAGTTGGAAAAGACCTCTGAGATCATCAAGTCCAACCCTTGGGCCAACTCCAGTCCCTTTACCAGATCATGGCACTCAGTGCCACGGCCAATCTGCGTTCATGGGTTTGGGGTAAAAACTCTCCCACTGTCCACTTTTTGGGCAAGGGTTGTTGTTGACTGTGTTATAGGAAAGGCCACCAACTCTTGTCTCTTTAATTCTCTCAGATGCTCTCTCAAAAAAAAAAATGGAATTACCAATATTTTCGAGCAGACTCTGCCCGGTGGGTTGGGTTAAGGTTGTTCCACTTCTCCCTGAGTCCTCCTCATCACCTGGCAGGAATGGTTTGGTTGTTTTCACTGCTTCACACACCTCGGAGGGGTCAGCAGAAAATCCTGTCAGCTGAAAGGCTGACAAAAGCGTCCTGATGTCAGGTATAAAGAATGCCACCTACAGCTTAATGTCTGCACAAACCCCTCCGACTTCGGGCAAACAATGAACGTTTTTGTCTTCTTAATGCCCAGTATGCAATCGAGTGGAAATGCTACTTCCATCCTTAATCTACAAATGAAATTAAAGTTGTTGAAAGACGCACGATAAACCGGGATCCTTTGTTTCTTGCAGGAGAGGGGGGAAAAATTGAAACCACTAAATATTTTAGCAGATTTACTAAATTTCCAATTAAATCTGGAATTACGGCAGAGCCTGTATCTCCCTCTCACTTCACCACACACGTTTTTCTATTTGAATAAAGTAGGTTAAACGCGGCGCTGCCTCCACCCACCCACCCACCCACCCACCCGAGCGGGAATATNCTGGGCCTTTTTCCCTGGAAAAGGGGCTGATTTCTAGGGGAACAGCCTCGGCTATCCGGAGGGAGCGGGATATGCAAGGCAAGAGCACCCTCTGCCCGCTGGCAGGAGGGTCTGGCTCTACTCACATGCCCCTCCATCCCTCCCCCTTCCTCCCTTCGCCGAGGAAAGGTCACGGGAAGCAGCTTACACAAGCCAGATGAGGTGGAGACCAAATCAGGACCGAGATTATGTGTCAGGGACTTAGAGAGAGGAGCGGAAGGACGGCGTGCAGCGCCTGGTGCATGTTCCCTGCCTGCTCCCAGCCCTTCCTCACATCCCACAGAGCGCTGGACGTGTCAAAGGAAGGATAAGGGGCATCCCCCCCCTCCAGGGTTTCCAGTGTGTGTGGCCAAGTTAGCTCAGACTTGGCCAAAAAGGTCTGAGAGACACACATGTGCTTATGGCTCTTCTATCTGGTCCANTGGGGAGAGGCTGAGGGAGCTGGGGGTGTTTGTGCTGGAGAAGAGGAGGCTGAGAGGTGACCTCAGCACTGTCTAGAAGTGCCTGAAGGGAAGTTGTGGCCAGGTGGGGGTTGGTCTCTTCTCCCAGGCACTCAGCAATAGGACAAGGGGGCACGGGGGGCTCAAGCTCTGCCAGGGGAAATTGAAGTTGGAGAGCAGCAAAAACTTCTTTGCAGAGAGAGTGCTCAGGCATTGGAATGGGCTGCCCAGAGAGGGGGTGGATTCCCCATCCCTGGAGGTTTTTCAAGTGAGCTTGGCCGTGGCACTGAGTGCCATGATCTGGTAAAGGGACTGGAGTTGGCCCAAGGGTTGGACTTGATGATCTCAGAGGTCTTTTCCAACCCAATCAATTCTGTGATTCTATGATTTCTCCCCTGCCACAGGGCACACAACAAGGGACAGGCAGTCCCATAGGGAAGCCTGAAGCCCAAACCAAAGGAAGGTGACATCAGCTGTGAGGACAGGGCCACATCTCTTTTGGGCCATGTTTTGGGTCCAGAAAGTGTGTTGTTCCACTTCCAACAGTGTAGAAATGAGGGAAGGGAAGAAGCTCAGAGCAACCTTCCTCAGCCACATCCAGCAACTGGTGCTTTAGGGATACCTTGAGCCAGGATTCTGTATTTTGGGCAATCCCCTCTATGGTTTTACTACATGTACTTTCTGACATGTGTGGAGATGGCACCTCAGACACACACAAACACTGGAAAGGCCAGGAAGACTCTCACAATGACAGTGAGACCAGCCACAGGAGCATCCCACACGGGCAGCTGCACAAGGAATGTGTGGGGAACAATTTCCACCCACACAAAGGTGGGTACAGACTTGCCAGGGTGACTTTTGGTGTGCCTTATCCTTACACACCTTCTGTCACCCTAAGGTGACACACTGCATGGGCACAAACCTCTGCTCCACCACAGTATCCTTGGACATCCTTTGCGTCTGCAGGGACAGATGATGAATTCCCTCCAGGCTAATGCTCCACCAACATGTCTCAATGGAAAGCAACATACCATTTTGGAAAATTCTTCTTGTCCCGTAGTGAAACCTGAGCTCTGGAAATGCATCTACACACCCATTCCTGATCTTCCTCTCGTCAGCCACCAGGATGAATCAGGACACACTACTTGTTTCTCCCAGCTATCCCAAGCTGAGCTGTGCAGCCACCTGCTCAGTGCACCTGGACAGCTCTGAGCACACCAAGCCTTCCTCAGAGGGACCAAAGGGACAGGAGGGACTCACAGAAACAGCCTTTGCCTCATCACTGACCACAGATCATTTATCTTCTTGTGCATTAGCTGAGACTTCCCCTCCCTGGACTCTCTGCATCCCTCCCACTCCATCTCTGCTCTGACCAGGGCTTTTGGACACTGCCTTGCAGAGAACAAGGAGTTTCTTGGTGCCATTAAAACAAAATAAAAGCCAAGAAGATCCTTTTCTTCCCTTTGTGCAGCAGCTAAGCCCATGCACAGTCAGCACAAGGCTTTGCTGTGGCACAAAGAGTTGAGAATAAGGCCAAAGAAATCAGCAATTGCACTTATTTTCTCCTCTTCAAAACAGCTCAATTGGCCCATTGTAACTTATTCCTGCTGTCTCTATTCATATATTTTCTTCTAGGCAGTTGCCAGTTGATGCTGAATGTTTGCTTGGAGTGGAATATACCAGTGGGCCTGAGTTCTAAAATGTTGTTTTGGTCATATTTCAATATTTAGCTTATGCACACCTGTGCAAATCCTGGGGTTTTCCCACTCTTGTACACCAAGAGAGCTAAATGGGGCGATTTGCTTCTTTTCTGTGGTCAGAAAATGCAAATTCCAGCTCGAGAAGGGTTTGCCACCTTGTGTGGGATTTCCCACACTGCAGATGCCCACGCCTGAGCCACTGCCCTGGGCTTCCTCCAGCATGGACTGAGAGAAGGAACTCCCAGCCATGCAATCCCCTGGATTCCTCCAGGGTTGCTGCCTTGGGATGGGATGGATCACCCAGTGCTGTGCTGGCTGGGATGCAGCCTGGTGTCCTTCCAGGAGAGGCTTCCCTGGGCTGCTGGGCAGAGAGGAGGCTGAGATGCAAAGGGTTCATGTGAAGGGGTGTTTGGAGAGGTGTCCTCATCCTTCAGTGCTCCCACCCTGGAGATCCAGTCAGAAATCAGGTGGGAATATGTCCCATTTTCCATGAGACATCAGTGAAGCTGAGAAAACAGAGGCAACTCTAGGAAATTTCAGAGATGTGAATTTAGGATCTCAGCGATCTGCTGACCTTCCAGAGTCACCTTCCAGCTTGAGCTGGACATGACAGGAAACCATGGAAGGGTTTCCATTCTGTACCTCAGGGTGAGGGGGAGTGGGAGAGCAGTGCCATGGGAGGGTTCCTGGCAGACAGGAGCTGTAGGGCAGTTTTGGGGAGCATGGGCCAGTAGTGACAGTTTGGACACAAGCAAAGTCCTCACCCTCTCCACCATCTCCCACCACGATGTTCATGACCCTGGAGAAGACCAAAAGGTGAGTAAACTCATTTTTATTCTTCCCATACTTTTGAGTTTCTCTGCTGCAGCAATAAAGGACTAAGAACTGCATCCACCTGTCCCCACGAGGACTTCAAATAATGTTTGCCGTGGCCGGTGAAGGTACAAAGAACATTTTGAATAAGCACTATCTAAATCTAAATAGTCCTGGGACACCAAACCCATTGCTGTATTCAGCACGATTTCAGGACATTTCAGCCACAAGAAATGCATTAGAAACTTATTTTTTTTAAAAGAATCAAACATATAATTATTAGGATTTTATATTTTCAGAATTTGGGTTTGAAAATCCATGGGTGAGGGGGTTTTTTCCCCCAAAAAAATAAAATTTATGAGTTCTAATTTTGAACATGGACAGTTTCCATTTTGAAAGGGTTCTATAAGAAAGAAGCCTTTGAAACCAAAAGGGTCAAATAATGCTCCAGATGAGGAAAATCATTTCACTGAATGCAGTATCACAAGAAATGTTTCAACAGCAGAAAAAACATGACCTAGTCTAACCTAAACTGACTTCAAATAATTTCTATAATTCCCAGCAGTAATTCCTCCTCGCCACTGCCATGTGAGTGGAAGAAATACCCACTACCATCAACCTGGGTGCCTCAGTGGGAGAGGGACAGTCCAGTATTGGGATATTCCCCTTGGCTGATGCTGGAGGAAGAGCTGCAGAGGGAAGGTCTCTGGTGAAGGATGTGGACAGAATAGTGGAAACACTTTAGCAGAGAAAGTCTCAGGTGCCATGATCTTGCAGAGAGCAGCCAGCCTGTCCTTACCAAGAGGAGGGGATACAAAACCTCCTGTGATGGGTTCACTCAGTCTCCACATCTCTTACTCCCTCTAAGGACAAAAAGAACCACTTGCCAAGTCTGCTGCACATTTCCAATATATTGGGTGAAACTTCACCAAAGGGAAGGGCAGGAGCAGCTTGCCCTCCTGCTCAGGCCCTGCACCTCCAGTTCTGGGGGTTTAAATTCAGTTACCACAGAACAGCAGCACCCCTTGCCTTTCTGCCTTGTTAGAGCTATGGCTTTCCACTGCTCACCACTCTCCAGAAGGTGTGGGAGGCATTTGGGGGCTGAGGAACAACTGTGCCAACCCAAAGATTGCACAGTGGCTTGCGATGGCAAGAGTAAGAATCATCAAACCCAACTGTTCCCCCAAACCCAAGACCACCACTCACCCATGTCCCCAAATGCCTCATCCACAGGGCTTTTAAATCCCTTCAAGGGATGGTGACTCTACCACTTCCCAGCTTAGCAAGTTAGAATCATAGAATCATAGAATCAATTGGGTTGGAAAAGACCTCCCAGATCATCAAGTCCAACCCTTGGGCCAACTCCAGTCCCTTTACCAGATCATGGCACTCAGTGCCACGGCCAAGCTCACCTTAAAAACCTCCAGGGATGGGGAATCCACCCCCTCTCTGGGCAGCCCATTCCAATCCCTCAGCACTCTCTCTGCAAAGAAGGTTTTTCTGCTCTCCAACTTCAATTTGCCCTGGCAGAGCTTGAGCCCCCCGTGCCCCCTTGTCCTATTGCTGAGTGCCTGGGAGAAGAGACCAACCCCCACCTGGCCACAACTTCCCTTCAGGGAGTTCCAGACAGTGCTGAGGTCACCTCTCAGCCTCCTCTTCTCCAGCACAAACACCCCCAGCTCCCTCAGCCTCTCCCCACAGCACTTGTGCTCCATTCCCTTCTCCAGCCTCGTTGCTCTTCTCTGGACCAAGTTCTTGGATGCTTTCTCCTTGTAGGGATCTACAAATAGATCCTGGACTCTACTAGCCTGGATTGAGAGGACTCAGTGTACCCTGTCACTGAGACAACAGAGGGCTGGGACAACTTGCTCCTGCAGGTCTTGTAGGCACTACCACGGGTTCTGTGATTAAACAGCGGCACTGAGTTTGCAAAGCTGTCAATCCCATACCTTTCATCAGCACTTAATTCACAAAAAATTAAGAAAAAAGAAAAAAAAAGCCACACCAGCCCTTAAAAGCTTTGGAGCTGCATTTCTCATGGCTGCAATAATACTTACTTACAATATGGACTCTAGCTGCTTTTTATGTAACTGCTGCTCTTAATCAGCTCAGTATTAGCAGCTCTAACCTGCTCTTGCTTGATTTATTTTATTTTATTTCTAAAACAAACATAGATTTACAATCTCTCTGATTTCCCAGCTTTTATGCCACTCCACTGAGGCGCTTTAAACATCTCATTTATCTCCCATACGTTGGGAAATTACAACCCCCCTCCTCTCCAAAACAAACAAGCAAGGAAAAAAACCTCCAGCTAAAATCTACACAGTTGGAAAGTGTTGATTTAAACAAAAACCCTGAAACAAGATAGGGAGAGGCTGGAACATGAAAACAGACTTCTTTTTTTTTTTTTTTCTTGCACAGATTGAGCTCTGAGGTTTGTTTGCATCAAATGTTGACTCGTTCCAAGGCAGCATCTATTTAGATGTTGTGAAACTGGAAGGAACAAGCATGAAATACATTTTTCAGTTGTTTGAGAAAGACTGTGCTGTTCTACTTCTTCTAGCACATGTTTCCCCCTCCTTCCCTTCCTTCCCTCTTGACGCCACTTGTTCAAGGAAGGCTGGAAGCACTGGGAATTATTGGAAGCATCAGGCTTTCCAAACAAGGATGGGTGGGAAGAACATGTTAACAGGGTTTTTTCCCGACCTGTATCACTTAAGGAAAAAATTTTCCCCTAATCAGAGAGGCTGTTTTAAGTGTTGTTAAGCCTGTTCCTGGGAGATGGTTTCTGAATACTGACTGTACTTAAGAATATCTAAACCCACTGTTGTGCCCCAGCATCGTGGTCTGTTTCATCAATTGCATCATTCACTGAATCCAAATAATTTCAAAAAAATTATTAGCTAGTTTTTAAAAAAAAATATTGTTGTTTTAGGCTTCTCTTACATCTTCTCCCCAACTATTTCCTGCATAATGCAATCATAGGATTTATTTTATAGTACATGAAACTAATGGGAAACTTTCCCTTCCCTGTTACTATTTTGCTATATATAAACCAGCAACTCATATTTTTCCATCAATAAAAGGAGCAATATTCTCCTCCTTATTAATTATCTTCTTATCTTTTTTTTCTACTCTGTAACAACATTTTTATTTACCCACAGAAACCCATGTAAAAACACTGCTGAAAGAACACACTATTACAAGATGCATCCTCTCCCTATTAGCAACCAAGATTTGAATTTTTAATTGAGGATACCCAAAGATTAAACCAGTTCCCTTTACTTTAACGAGCAGTTTAACGAAACATAAAGTGGGCAAAACATCAAAGTCTCCCATGTATTGATAGGGATTGGGGGGAGAAGGGGAGGGAGGAACAGTTATAAATCTAAACCCTCCATTCCAGACCACATCCTCAAATGTAAATAAGCACCAAAGCATGTTGCTACATATTTTTGCAGAAATAATTCCAAACAGCCTTATCAGCGGCGGCGGGGTCGGCATCGCACCCATCTCTTATCCGTTGTGCCCTCTGCTGGATGCAGCACACAAGGCAAGCGAGATTATTTCCAATTAATTTTTGGCATCATCCCTTGGCACCAGCGTTAGGAATGCCAAGCGTGAAATTTGTAGTAGCAGGTTTAATATTTGATCCAGCCAAAAATATTTTTGCTACAAGGACTTACCTTTGGTAGTGTTTTTTTTTTCCTCCCCCCCTCCTCCTCCTCCTCTCCGTGTTGTTCCGTCGCCACCGAGCCTTGTTTATGGTCCAAACGGAAAAATCTGCCACTGAACGCCACACATGGCAGGAATAATTTCATGCTGTGCAAAATTTGTTTCATTTCACATCCTGTAAGAATAATTACTTAGCATAATGCCACTTAAGCTGTATTTCTAGCTGCAAACATTAAGGAAATGGTAAAAAGCTCGATCCCGGTTAGAAGGGGAAAAAAAAAGGGTATTTAGGGGTCCCCAGGGTTTCTTAAAACTAGTGGCTTTCAACACCAGGGACAACAAGGAGAATTAAAATGTTAGAAATGATGCAACTGAATTGAAAAGCACAATAACCCCCAATATTTTCAATGATATTGGAGGTCACCCATTTGCCGGGGACCTCGATAGGACACTGCCTTCAGATCGGAGGACAAACACCTGGCCCATATTGCCCACATTTCTCATGTTTTCTGGAATTATTTGAAGGTGACAGTGGCCCAAATGGACCTGAATAAAACAGCAACTGAAGGAGCTGAATCCTCCTCTTGGCATGTCATGGATTCCAATTTTTACGTGACACAAAAAGAGGTCTCGGTAGGTTTGAGGGAGAGTTGATGCGATGTGTGATGGGGTGTATTGATCAAATAGCAGCATAAGTTGTGCAAAACACAAATTAACACTTTGGGGCCATGTGATAACCACGCCAAAGGAGGCTCCGACCTCCCTCCTGGGCCCCCACAAGAGAGAAAAATCCTCTTTCATATCTAGTCAGAATTATTCATGGTTCACTCTTACCTTCCAGCAAAACCAGACTGCAGTCTTCAATCAAATGCAAGACTGGCATGGTCTAATTGAATTAGTTCAATTAAGTTTAAAGATCAAAATTATGATTGTGGATTTCTAAAAAAAATCCCATTTTCTTGATGCCAGACCACAGCTTGCAATCGAGTGGTAAATTCTTGTTTTTCTTTTCCCAAATGCTGGCAGAAAATAATGACTTACAGAGGACTTCTCTTAATCCAACAGTGACAGCCCTCATATACATGAAGTATCCAGGCTGACCTTCATCTTCCTCAAGGCCATTGTGTCTATTCCTCACTCACCAGCAAACCCCAGTTTTGCTGCAGTCTGACCAACAAATATTTACTGAGAAAATTCACTGATAATGAGTATGTTTGCTTTGGTTTGTTCTGATCTCATTTGTTAGAAGCAGGTTGTGAAGGATGGATGGATGGATGGATGGATGGATGGATGGATGGATGGATGGATGGATGGATGGATGGATGGATGGGTGGATGGGTGGGTGGATGGATGGATGGATGGATGGATGGATGGATGGATGGATGGATGGATGGAGAGATGGCTGAAGGGAAGGATGGATGGAGATTGTCAATCACAGCACCATCTCCACCCAGCTCTCCACCAGCACAAATTCCAAGCTCCACTCATCTGAATGAAGTTATTCCAATTTACACTCATTCCTTGTTTTCACTCTGTTTCAAAAAAGCTTTCATTGAAATGTCAACTTTGAATATAACAGGAAGTGTCAAGAAGCAGAAAGGGAGAAATAATAAATTTTAGGAAAAAATTGGACCTGCAAGTCCTTGTGGCCTGAAACAGGGGCAGATTCTCCCTGGGGAGGCTTCATGAGCAGCAGAGTTCTTCAGATGCCATTTTTTAAGTGGCTTTACCTCTAAATCAAAGGACATGACAAAAAAAGACCCCCCCAAATCATCCTATGCCCCTCTTAGATGTTCTGTCTCCAAACTTCAGCTGTGTCTGACCAATAATGACGTGTTAACAACTTCAGAATACCCAAGAGCACCCAAATACTCCCACAGAAGGGACAACATGGTGCCACCAGCATCCTCCATCCTCTCTGTGTGGCCCTTGGTGGCTGTGGAGCTGGGCAGGGTCTCACAGACACCTGGCACAGGCAACTCCAGCAGTGCTCACTCCAGCTTTGTCGGGAAGATCCAAACCAAACACCCTTTCCAAAGGTATTGACAATCATGTCTTCATTCCCTACTGCACCTGCAGGAGCTTTAGCTGCCTGTTTGCTCACGTAGCACAATGCCAAGCTCCCAGTCTTGGAAGTCCTTGGAAAGATGGTGACGACTCTGGAATGGGTGGGCTTTGCCAGTGTAGGTAGATTGGCATCCCAGTAAGAGATGCTGCCCTGAATGTGGGCACCTTGTTTCATGAGTCCCCTGAATGCAGAGGTCAATAGGATTTTGTGCTCTAAAATCCCCAGCTCAGTGTCTTCCAGGCAAAGGTGGCCCATGACATTGTCACTTATCATGTATAAGATGCTTTCACAACTTGGGAAAAGTTTTCTTCTTTACTTAAAATGTGCAATAGGGGACATGGGGAGAGAGGGCAATAAATACCTCCAAATTAATACAGCATTTCCATTTAATCAACATTGACTCCAATTCACATGAGAACATTCAAGTGCCTCCATGCTTAAGTACTTCTCATCCATAAATCTCATCACCAAAACCAGGGAGGACTCTAAGGCAGCCAGAATTGTCCACTGGCATATAGAAACCTCAGCACTGCTCTGCCTGACGCTTGAGCAGTAACAAACTGTCAAGAACGAAGGTCCCCCCTCACAGGCCATCTCCCAGACTCCTTTTGGGAAGCCTGTTCCACGAGCAGGTTTCAGTAACACACAGACGACACGTGGATTTCAACTGCATTCCGGGATGGATCCCCCTCTGCCACATCCACCTCTGTGACTTTCTTTTAAAGAAGAAATATAAGTTGCCAACACCCTCATGAAGGAGAAGCCCAAGAATTTAGCACTTCCCTCTCTTTTTTTTTTTTCCCTTCTAATAATTTTTTAAACCACCACACTGAGTCCCAATGGCACTTTGGGGTTTTGTTTTAATGGCGAGGCAAAAATTTGCCGATCCTCCCCACGGCGAAGTTACTTTCAAGTCAGTGAAAGTTCTTGGCCCGCGATGAAAAGTCTTTGCCAATTAGCGCTCAACAACTTCAATTCATCCCTCCTGGTTCAAGATGAGTAGGAACCTAATAAGGCTGCGATAAAAGGGCAAAAGGCACCGAGTACCCAAAGGGGATTAATGGGCTCTTCCATTTATTTGTCTTCCTAACAGCTGAACTGTTACAAGTATTGAGGGTCTTCAAACAGCCCCGGGGTCTCCAATGGCCATCCCCAACTCTGAGGGGTGAGGGCTTCCCCCTGGGCGATGCCAAAACCAACAAAGCCGCCGGGATCAGGTAATGAAACTTCAGCTTTTCCCCCCTCCTCCTTCTTCTTTGAGATTTATTTACTGGCAGCTGACAAGGGGCAAATTCAGCTGGAATTGTGTAGTCAAGGTCCTGTCAAGCCTTCAGAGGCACCCTTATGTCGAATCACCTTCCTGACTGGCATGTCGCTGAAAAGCCCTCGGCGCTGGTCCTTAACAGCTCCCGACAGCACAAAGGACACTCCAGACAGATGCCTACATGGCATCCTGCAGCATTTTAAAAGAGAATTAGTGGTTTTAATTATGGTCGTCGTATGAAAGGAAACCATGCAAGCTCGGCAGGAGACCTTTGATCAAACCCTTTTGCCAGCACAATGCCGCGGAACTGTGACTATTCCTAGCAAGGGGCCTTTTCTCGCTGAATGACTCACCAGTGATCTTTGAATGCAGACAAGTTCCTCGCCCTCCCTCTTCATTAGCGAGCATTTCTATACAGGCCCTATATAGTGTTCGGAGTCTTGGAGCTATACAATGGGGGGGAAAAAAGAATCCCTACAGATTCTGGCCTCTACTTAGGAAGTGCTGAAGGACTCTGAGTGACTTTATTCATTAAAACAGGTTGCTATTAATTAACTGTCATAATAAAATAAAGAACTATTATTTGCATTTCTTAGTGCGCTCCCTTTAGTAATATGTATAAAAGATGCTTGTAACAAAAATGAATTTATAAGGGAGAAAAAACCTTCAGAAGTCTTTTTTTTTCCCCTCTCCCCCCACCCTTTTTCTTTTTTTTTAAGGTCTAGGCAGCAGGAGCCTGACTAATTATTAGGACCAGTTTTGCAAGAGAACAAATAGAGGTAAAACACAAATATGAAAGTAATTAGGAAAATGCAAAATCCTGTTTACTTGGCAACCGATTCATGCAACTGAGACTAACGAAGAGCAAATCAGCTTTGCTTGTTTGATAAACTTCAGGGTGCCACCTAAGAGGAGCTGATAAAAATTAAACTCTGCCTTTCAGCCAACAGGCTCAGCAACATCCACGCAACAGCTTCGTCTGCAAGCACCAGCAAATCTCATTTGAACAGGTTCAGGAGGAGGAATTCTGGAAGTTCCATCACTTTTAAATATTTTCCCCTTTGTGGGATACCTTGGAGCTGAACACCCAGCACAGGCACCTGCACCTCGTGTGCACAGGATTCATATGGACACAGTGCACAACAACGCCGTGGTTCTGCTTTGCTCCCTAAAAAACCATCACCCTTCCGCTGCTCTTCACACCTGGGAAGGCTTTTACCAGTGGGAAAGTCCTTCTTGTAGTTTCTGCCACTGTTTATTGCAATGCAGGATGACACATCAGTCAATGCAGGCTGGGATACAGCCCCTCTTTTCTCCAGAGCAGATAGAGGAATCCACAAAAGCTTCCAATTATTTCAAGACTATGAAGCTAAGGAGGGGCATCTAATCAAGATAAAGAAAACCCTTGGCTCAGTATATTTGCTTGAATGGATTTTGAATAATGCAGGTAACAAAAGCATTCAAAAATTGGATTCCTAATGCTTTTCTGCCAAGGCTGAAGGACTGATTTGGAGAAGGGAGAAGAAAGCCAGCCCTGAGAAAGCTGCACAGAGGAATGTATGATATTCCCCTGCTCTGTGCAAACACTTCTGCAGGGATTGAGAAGAAGGAAGAGATTTAAGTGAGGCACAGCCAACCTGAAATGTAGTCAATTACAACACAAAGAGTCCAAATGACACCCCTGAACTGCTCCTCTTCCTTCTCACCCCTCTGCTTTGTGGCTTTGCAACCCAGCAGCTGCAGTTTTCCTTCTTTTTATTGCTCATTTCTCATCTGCTGTTTGTACAGGAATTGGTTTATAGCAGTGACGGGGGAATCGCTATGGAAATCATACTGCAAAAATAAATCAGAGTGAGAGGATGAAAAATTAAGGATGTTACTGTGCAACTGGAGTTTGAGGTACTTAGACATCAGCTTGATTTTATACAGGAAGCACCCAATGAAAGTTGGGAAGATCAGCACTTGGAGGGAAGAGAAGCAGGCCACTTTAAGAAGGATCCATTAGGAATAGGGGCCATGTGTCCCTACACACACCTCAGAACTCTAAACCAACAGAGTATTTACCTGCAACACCCCACGTTCCTGCCCACATCCCAGTCTGCTCCTCCAAGCCTTGGGGAAGCTTCCAGAGATGCCATTTGATAGCATGAACTTCACAGAAGTACATCATTCTCCTCTGAAAATTTTATTAGTCCAAATGAAACCTGGCCTAGCAGCTATTTGACTCCTGTTGGGCTGAGATCTCGCAGAACAAAGCATGAAAATTTAGATGAACGCAACTTTCAGTGACAACACCAGGGTTTTGGGTCTGTCTTAAGCATTTGAAGTACATGTTAACTGGCAATATTTTGAAAAATATGGGCCTTTTTTTTTCTTAAACAAGTAGCTGAGCTCTTGGTAACCAAATTGTTTGGCTGTTGGGGCAGATTGAAAAGCAGGATGGATTCACACCCTATTCTTTTGCTTAAAGCCCCAGACATCTCTGAAATCACAGTTCTGGCATGCCCAGTACCCCGTGGCAGAGTAGATGGCCACAGCACAGATGCCATGAACCACAGGGAGAGCAGTGTCTCATGGCAGCTGCTCTTGTGTTCCCATGTGGGGTCTCAGGACCACAGAACTTCCCTCCCAGGTGGAGACAGTGCAGGAGGTGCCACAATGCTGCCTGCAGAGCCATGGGGCACTGGAAGAGAAAATAAGTTGCTTGCTCTCTTTAGAAAAACTAGAGCAATAAAGTCTATCCTATCCCAACAAAAAATCCCAATGTAATGAAAAAACCATCCCTGCAAAGCAAGGGAGGCACAAAAATATGGGTTGGTCCCTATCCACCATTCCATGCCAGCAGGATGAATTGTCCTTCCAGTACCTGAAGGGGCTGTAGAGGGACGGTTTATCAGGGCATGGAGTGACAGGACAAGGGAGGATGGCCTCAAACTGACAGAGGGCAGGGTTAGATGTTTTATTAAGAAGAAATTCTTGACTGTGAAGCCCTGGCACAGGTTGCCCAGAGAAGCTGTGGCTGCCATTCCTGGAAGCATTCAAGGCCAGCTTGGATGGGGCTTGGAAAACCCTGGAATAGTGGAAGGTGTCCTTGGCCATGTCAGGGGGTGGAACAACATGAGCTTTAGGGTCCCTTCCAACCCAAACCCTTCTGTGATTCCATGATGATGATCCTGCAGCGCTCCTGGGCACAGGCACAGCCAGGGCACAAAGCACATCTGAAACAGGCTCCTGTGAGGGCACCATCTCACGTGCTTGTCCTGATGGAAACCCACCTTACCACACTGCCTTGTGACCATAAAAACACAGACACAGCATAGTTAACAAAAATGGCTGCAGGAAATCTCTTGGCTCAGTAACAGAGGACACAATTAAATGCTAAGTACATTTTTACATATAGAAAGGATGCTGCACTTATTAAAAAGAAAGATCTTTACAGTACAAGAGAATCACAGGTTCCTTTTAAAAGAAAACTTTCCTTTTGGAAACCCAGTATTTTATTTAGTGATGGGCTTCCTCCCTGAACCCCCAAAGTTCATTTGGCAACAGTAATCAAAGACGAAACATCAGTATGTTCCTGCACACTTGATTTCCTCTCTGCTGTCAGTTCTGTCACCTTTTAAAACCAGCCAAGGACTAATTCAGATTTTAAGCCTTGACTTCAAACTCTGAGCCCTTCAGCAGGCGGATGGAGGACGGGGCACTACCCTGCTCCCTGCCTCAGGTCTGCCTTCCTTTTCCTCAGCCCTTGCAGCTCCTTCTCCAGGTGCTTCACAACCTGCAGGATGTCCTGTCGCTGGGGATCATCCTCTGCTTTCTCAGTGTACAGAAGGAAATGTTTCACAGTTTCAGAGAGCAGCATTTCGGGATCCACATCCCCGCGACGGAGACGCAACATCCTCTCGCAGGCGATGGCGTAGTTTTTGTGCCAGTTCACCGGGTGATGGGGATGAGAGTTGACAATTTCTTTGTATGACTGTTAAAGGAACAAAACAAAACAAAAAAAAAGAAGGAGGAGGGAGCAAATTAATGGAATGAAGGGGACCAACAGCTCTTAACAGTGTTTCAAAACTGCCCGTGAAGGAACAGATGCTATTCTATTTAGATGTCCAAGTCCAGAGTTGGAGTATTTCTGTAATTCACTCTGTGTTTGCCATTCAACAGCATGAATCAGAAATCCAAGGGGGGCTGAAACGTTTCCCTTCCGACAGCAGCTGTTTGTTTAGAAACATCACAGACGATGGTGATAACCCCAGGGCACATTATGTGCTTCCCCCGGAGAGGTGTTACACCAAGATGGGGAAAAAAAAGAGATTTAACTGCCGTGCCTGGAAGACATTTATTCAATATTTCAGGAGATCAGGGTGTCTTCCATAGGACTTAAGCAGTCTGTTGACTTGAGAGGGAATATTCATAAGCTCAACAGCAGGCATGTGCCTGGGAACTTTGCAGAGCAGCAAAAAATCACAGCAAAATGGGCAAGAATTAAGGAAACTATTTGTTGACTCTCTGCTGGGGTGTGAAATACTGCTCCTCTCTGCTGACACACACTGATCACTTCGTGCATCTGTTGGCATCTCAGGCAGTCCAGTATTTCCAGAGATACCTACACCAGCTTATGGGTGTTATTCTTTGGTGTGAAATGCAGCAGAATTAATTTGCAGTGAGAAGACTGTCGGATTTTACACTTGCTGGCTCAGACGCACAACTGTGTAATGACAGAGGGGACAAGTGCATAGGGGGGACTTCAGGACAAGCAATCTCTTGGCATGGGTTTGGAGCCCAGCACAGACAACATAATTAGAGCAAAAGCAGGGTGTTGACTGGTTGGCTTTTGGCATCCTCCGTGACCGAGGGGGCAAGTAGGAAAGGATAAAATCCCTGAGCAAATCTCTCTGAATCGGCTGTGCTCCCAGTTTGGATAAACAAGGGGAATGCAGATTACAGGGCCTGGATGGAAACACATTTCTATGGAGTCAAGAAATTAAAAAGAAAAGGGGAAAAAATAGATGGAGACTGCAGGGAGCACTCCTAACCCAAATAGATGACTTACATTGTATGCAAATGTGTAAAGTCGTGCTTTCATTTCTGCAGTCACACTGGCACTTTCTGCAAGGTCAAATATAAAGAAAGCTGTTTTCATCCTAGGAAAAGAAATAAAACTTCCATGTAGTAACTGTTTAATGGAACCAGCTCACATCACATGGTTACACCACCCTCAGCATTTCCATACATGGACGGGGCAGAGCACCAGCACCACCATTTAAATCATCAGTGATACAAATTTCTCTCAGTGATGTGTTTTCTCACCCTAAGCCCCAACTGCTTTCTGCTCCTTGCAGATACTTTGAGCAGAACCTTTAGGGGAACCAAATGAGCACTCTCCTGAAGGCGTTGCTGGAGGCCTTGCACGCTTCAGCTCATCCTGCCAGCCTTTTCCTTCTCAAGCTTGGCACACGTGGATCCAATAAGGCCATGCCCCATCAAGCTGCCCACTTTGGTGTGTGCTTCCACACCAGTGAGCTGGCACTGCCCACCGGCTGTTGGAAGGGAGCAAAGCAGAATTACCTGGCCTGCCACATCTCCTCGTTGGCCACAGCTTCCCAGGAAGAGGGACTGAAACTAAATGGGAATGAGAATAAAATTCAGCCATCAGATCCATGTCACTGTTTCACCCACCACAAACCTAACCCAGACAGCGACAGACCCCTCAGGCAGAAGTAAATGTGTCAGGAAGCCTATGGCTCTGACAGCAGAGAATGCAGCTGATTCTCTCTCATTCATAAACTTTACTGCTCTCTGTCCATAGAAGGAGCCCCTGGCAGATCAGGTGTCTCACAGCAGCCCAGTTCTCCAAGTGAGAGATGTGTTTTAGTACAGCAGGTCAGTCTATGACATTAAAAGCTTTAGATGTATAAAGTCCTCAATGATTTCAGCTCCTGATTAAGTTTTAAAGTCACAAATGGACCTAACACATGACTAGAAATGTCCTCACTATTTTTCACACTACTAAAACCCATAGATCATAGAATAGTTTGGTTTGGAAAGGACTTTAAGACCCAGCTCATTCCAACCTCTGCCATGGGCAGGGGCACCTTCCACTATCCCAGGTTGCTCCAAGCCCTGTCCAACCTGGCCCTAGACACTCCCAGGGATGGGGCAGCCACAGCTTCTCTGGGCACCCTGTGCCAGGGCCTACCCACCCTCACAGCCAAGAATTTCTTCCTTATATCTACCCAGAACACAAACCATTATGACCATGGCTCACGTTAATTCCTCTGACACTGCAGTGGATGTGACAGTGCTGCTGGCAGAAGAATGATAAGCAGAAAGGAGCAGAGTCTCCTCTGCCTCATACCTGCCATAGTCTTCAGTCCAGTTATAGAGATTCCTTGTGAGATGAATCCACTCTCCTGGATCAAACACAGCATTGGAAGGAACCAACTTCTCACATGTACCCCATGGCCAGAGTGAATGGCTCCTTCTCCAGGTCGAGTCACCTTCATGAAGACCTATGCAGACAAACACCTCCTTACTGCCAAAAAAACAACAGAGACAGCAATTGTGAAGCCAGGCCAGGCCACAGGCTACCCTGTGTCCCTGAGCAAACCACACATACAGAGTGTTTTAAGTTAACAGCTAAAACATCCTAAATTGTTGTTGAATCTGAGTGTCAGAATTTCCACCCAGTGAAATCTTCTTTGGGCATATCTTTGTTCCAGTATTCAAGACCTCACACTGAGACTAAGGCAACGTACAAACCTCCCCTTGGGGCCAAGTATTGACACACATGGGGAAACTTTTCTGTCACAAGAAGTGGTGGTTAACCTTTTGCAAGAAACCAAACAAGCTTTTGAAAGATGTCACAGGGTAAGTTTTCTTCCTGTGATCTTCGTTTTGTGTGTGAAATTAAATCTTGAGGTTGAATTTTTGGTGGAGGTGAGATAGAAATAAGAAAGGACATTGTTAAACAAATTCCCTTTTGTGTTTTTCACTGAAATGGGGTCATAGTGGAGGCTGAGGGTTTGCTTTTACATGTGGATCTGGTTGTGCAGCACAAGACTTCCTGTGGCACAGATACCTGTCCAGACCATCTCACATCACAAAGGGCATGTTTTGGGCCAGTTTGCAAAACAGCTCTTCTGCTGCAAGCAAATACCCCATCTGGCACTGCCCATCTTGTGCAGCCAGCACAGGTGGCACATCCTCTCCCCTCTCCTGGACCTCACAAACATGCCAGAAGCCATAGGAGAAGTCCATTTCCTCCTGACAGCACCTGGCTCTGCTCTTCTGCCTCCCCACCCTCGCCAGGCTCACCCTGGCTACTCTAAATGCAGATGCTATTCTTATTCATGTGAGTATCTAATCCTTTCTCCACTCTTACTAAGCTATTTTTATATGATGATTATTCCTGGAATACATTCATTCTATGCTAATCAGTTGGCCACAATGTTCACAAAGGAGAAGCAGCAGCAATTTGCTCTCCAACCATCGTCGTTTTGAGTGCACGGGAACGTTCCTTTTTCTGTGATGAATTCTATCAACAACAACAAAAAACCCATCAGTAAACACTCTGATCACCCTCTTATTTTTCCCTCCTAAAAACCAAACCAACCTCAAAAGAACAGGCAATATTATATCTGGATGGAGTTACTCCTGCACAGATATTTGCTTTAATTGCAAAAATAATCTCGCCACCAGAGAGGAAGTCAGTGGAGAAAATTGGTCTTTTGGATGCAGTACCAAGCTGTTCCATAAACAATTTGCAGGGGAAAAAAAGAAAAAAGGTTGAAGATTTTAGGAAAGCTGTTACATATGAAAGAAATGCTTACTGTTTATTTACTTTGAGGAAACGATGGAGATTAAAAGCAAGTGTCCTGTCGGGTAATACTCCTTCCACAGGATTCCATCGCTTCCCAGGAAAGCTCACCCCAGGTAAATGCTTTGCCAGCTTGGGTAAATACCATTCATAAGTCATCATCTATCATAAAAAATATTACCATAGTTAAAACAAGAATCAAAGTTTTCATCCGTTTTACATCCAGAAGAAGTGGGTTTGGGAGGAGCAATGGCTGTTTGCTCAGTGAAGGCACCTCCCACGCCAGCAATGGCTGGGCCCACACCACCAGATCAGGTCACCAGTGGTGTCTGTTCAGAGGCACATGGTCCTCACTCTAACACAAAACAGGCACTGCTGGTAAGAGGCACAACAGGGATTTGGTTTGGTTGGACATGAGGTGGTGGGTTTGGGGTTTGCCAGCAAGTCACAAGCTCTAGTTGCAAAGTGTGAGGAGTTGCAAAGCCAAGTGGGGAGAGGCTGAGGGAGCTGGGAGTGTTTAGCCTGGAGGAAAGGAGGCTCAGAGGTGACCTCAGCACTGTCTAGAACTACCTGAAGGGAAGTTCTAGCCAGGTGGGGGTTGGTCTCTTCTCCCAGGCACTCAGCAATAGGACAAGGGGGCACGGGGGGCTCAAGCTCTGCCAGGGCAAACTGGAGAGCAGAAAAAACTTCTTTGCAGAGAGAGTGCTCAGGCATTGGAATGGGCTGCCCAGAGAGGGGGTGGATTCCCCATCCCTGGAGGTTTTTCAAGTGAGCTTGGCCGTGGCACTGAGTGCCATGATCTGGTAAAGGGACTGGAGTTGGCCCAAGGGTTGGACTTGGTGATCTCAGAGGTCTTTTCCAACCCAATCCATTCTATGATTCTATGATGTGGTGGTGGAAGTGTAGGTGTTCCTTTCTTTAAGGGTTTTTTAATCTCCTCTCATTGCTCAGTGAAAGAGTGCAAACCACCCAGGGACACACAGCACCTCTGTTTTAGTGTCAAAACCAGAGGCAAAACCACCTTTGGGGTACCAAGGTTACAGAGGGGATGCAGGTTATGAGCCTCACCATGGTAAAGCTCTTGGGAGAAAACCCAAAGCTGCACCACCCATGGGGCAACTGCTGCCCTGCTGCCCTCCAGGTTGCTCCCAGAAGCCTTCTGCTGCCTCAACATCCATATTTCAGGGCCATTGCAGAAAACAGCTAGGACAGAGCTTCCTCAGCAAGGCAAACACCAGCCCTGTGCCTCATCTGGGTATCTGCTGTGATGAAGGAATTTGGCTTTCCTTTTTCTCTACCCACTGTTGCCTCCCTGGTGGCTCTTTGGGCTTAAATGGGTCTTGAACACCACAGTCCATCCCAGGGTTACCCACAATCCTCCAAAAAAATCAATTTTATTTATTTCTACATCATGAGTTTTATTTGAGCAAGGAGACCTCCTTGAGGAGATAAAGGAACAACTGAACTTTTGCCTGCGATGTTTCAATCTGGCAGCTGCCTCTTTAAGAGCACTTTCTGAACCTACCTCTTGGTCCACTAAGGTGATATCTGGCCTCATCCCTTCGCAGTAATGGAGGTAACGAAGAGCATTCCCAGGTAAGTCTCCTCTCAGCAGGATCACTGCACCCATGGGCATAGAGGACAGCAGATTCCTTGCAAACTTATCAACAACATAGTTGTTGCTCTGATCACAAGCACTTAAGAGAACAGATAAAAAACAGTATCTTAAAATCAGATATTTGCACAGCTTTGTGTATCTTCAGAACAATTTTATGCAAGAGGCAACCACGGGGAAAATCCACCCTGGTCAGGTCTTGCTGAAAGCATGACAGAATCACTGGATGGTTTGGGTTGGAAAGGACCTTAAAAACCATCTCATTCCACACCCTGCCATGGGCAGGGACACCTTCCACTAGCCCAGGTTGCTCCAAGTCCCATCCAACCTGGCCTGGAACACTTCCAGGGATGGGGCATCAACAATTTAATCAACAATTTAATTCTATGATTCTATTCTATGACTCTGTGATGACATCCCCATTTACAGCCTGGAGTTGGTGCTTGGTGACTCTGAAGGAGAACAAAGAAGGGAGTCCTGCAGGCTGTGACCACATGAGCCTAGGTGGGATGTGAGAAGTGGCTTTCCCATTTCCAGACACGGACAGAAACCCCAGGAGCAGGGGTGGGGGGGGTCACAGGAGCACCCCAATTGCACAGCACCCACAGCCCTGTGGGGCTGCACCAAGACACGTGCCCAGGGGGCTTCTTACCTGTAATTTGTCCAAACTTGAGAAGCAACAAGAGCCAGGGCACAGAGCCACTCCAGCCAGGGCAGCAGCCGGCTGCCCTCCAGCACGGTGTTCCCGATGGAGGTGAGCGTGGCCAGGCCCAGCCCTGCCAGCACAGCCACCACGGCACTGCTCTGCAGCCAGAACCTCTCCACCTGGCACACAAGACCACAGAATGCCACAGTGGGTTGGTGTAGCAGGGTGGGTTCTACAGGTGCTGGAAAAGTGAGGCTGAGCACCATTAAGAGTTCAGAAAAACATACTATCTTTATTAACAGAGGTGACCAAATAGCAGGAAAAGGGAAAGAGAGGAGGAAAAACAGGAGCCCTACTTGTAAATATTCCTCCCTTACTCAAGCATTACTCAGGTAGGTTGTCTTACCAACTCAGGACAGTCCCCTAAAGGCAGGGACTACATCTGCTAGGTGTTGGCAGATAGCAGGCATCCCTGCTGTCTTTTTGGAGAAAAAACCACACCCAGAGCATGAGTCCTCTCACCTTTATTGAGCCTGCTGGGGACATCTGCCTAAGGAGGTGTGGCCAGCACCACCCAGGTAGAGGTCTCAGGCTCTGCCCTCTTTCTTCTCTCTCCCTCTTTCAACTGCCCTCCAAAGGCTGGCAACCAAAAGGAGAGACCCAAATAACTTCAGTTTATGCAAACTGTCTTCAAGGACAAAGCCTTCACTCTATAAGCTTTTGTTCCTTAGAACTTAACAGGAAAAGAATAAATCTTTCACAGGTGGCATGAGCAAAAACACAGACCAAAATGTCAACACTATGAATTCCCAGTACAGTTGGGTTAGAAGGCACCTTGAAGCTCATCCAGTCACACCCCCTGCCATGGACAGGGACACCTTCCACTATCCCAGGTTGCTCCAAGCCCCATCTAACCTGGCCTTGGACACTTCCAGGGATGGGTAGTCATCTCACAAACCCTACTTTTGTGTTCCCAGACTAAAAGGAAGCAGAATAAGTAGCTATATTTTTGTACCTTATGCAGCTTCAAGACACCTGCTCCTGCTTAGGTGATATTAAGGTTTTTAATGTTTCTTCCAAAAATTAATGCAGCAGAGGAATTCTTGGAGTGCAACTTACCACACCTAGGAATAGAGGCTTTGTAATGTCCAAATTTGCTCTCCAAGCAAAGAAAAGGGAGTAAAGACAGAGCATTGCAGTGAAGAGCCAGATCACAGGTGATTTCTGCTGCTTAGTCCTGTAAAAAAAATAATGTCTCACTCCTGAGGCACAATAAAAAACAAAACAGAAGTTGTACGTGCTTGAAAACCACTGATGCTTTGAATACATAGATGCATTTAGTACAAGGAGCCTTTCTTTGCCACTTATGAAACTTCTGTTTTCAAAGCACAAAACCTATCAGGACTTCAGGATTTTTGAGCTTGCATTCTACAAAGCCATGAGGTTAACCAGGAGCATAAGGATATTTTGCTCTTAATAATAGATGACCACAGCCAATTGCTGCAATTTTGGCCCCAGCAAGAAGAAGGCAAAGCAAGCTGCCCATCAAAGTGCACATCAAAGCAAATACTCTCCTCCTACTTACAGCAGTGCTGTGCTCCCACAGGCCACGAGTGCCAGGGCAAGGACAGGAAGGGAGAGCTCCGACTTCATCTGCTCCAGCTGGAAACTGTGGAGAAATTACTGCATGGATGTGCCATCCCCAAATTGCCCCTTGCACTCAATTAAAGTGCCAGGAGAAACAGGGAATAGGCACAACATAACATATTCCCATTCTGCTGTGATTAAGTTTACCAGAAATGGGAACAAGGTTCGTTTACGCAGCAGGATTTGGAAGGCAAAATCCCTGGGGAGGGGGATCCAGCATTTCAGGGGGAAGACAAACAGGCATGCCTGTTGTCCCTGTGACACACACAGCCCCAGCTTTGGCCAAAATGACCCTGAGATTAGCTCTGTTGGTTAAAACTTGGTTGTAACAATGCCAAGGTCATGGGTTCAATCCCCTGTGTGGGCCATTGACAGAAGAGCTGGACTCG
The DNA here is from genome assembly GCA_013396695.1 of Sakesphorus luctuosus. NCBI lineage: Eukaryota > Metazoa > Chordata > Aves > Passeriformes > Thamnophilidae > Sakesphorus > Sakesphorus luctuosus. The sequence goes on along the minus strand of VWZD01025248.1, from coordinate 527,364 downwards.
ATGATCCTTGTGGGTCCCTTCCAACTCAGAATAGTCTGGGATTCTGTGATTGAGAAAATACCAGCACCAGGTTTCTCTCCATTAAGAGGCATATCAAGATGTTACTCACACCAGCATCTCTCTCATACTGGATCCTGTCTCGGACTTGGCCTGGATTAAAAACAAAGAAATCCATGAGAAACCCACACAGTGACAGAATATCACTGGGGGAAGGAAAAGTCTTTTCATTTTCTGTTTGCAAAAGGACAGCAAACTCTACTCAAACCCTCATGGTAGGATTTTCTCCCACATTTTATGCAGTGCCACTGTGTAGGTTTCACCCCTTGGATAAGCATTACCGTGTGATTGAGCATGTCATGTGGTTTAGCCATAATCTCTGCCGTATCATGGAATCATAGAATCATTTAGGTTGGAAAAGCCCTCTAAAATCGAGGCCAACCATTCCCCCAGCTGTGCCAAGCCCACCACTAATCCATGTCCTCAAGTGCCACATCCACATGGCTTTTAAATCCCTTCAGGGTTGGGGACTCCACCACTGCCCTGAACAGCCTGTTCCAACGTCTGACCATACTTTCTGAGAATATTTTTTTCCTAATATCCAACCTAAACCTCTCCTGGCACAACTTGAGGCCACGTTCTACATCTGCATGGTGCAATTGTTTCCTGGGACATCTTTCCACAGCCTGAGACAAGCTGTGGGCCTCAACTCCTTCTTGCTTACCAGACTTGTCCCTGACAGAGGCAGAGCTGTACATTTTTATGAGATACATGGGAATTTTTCCTGCAGAGACCTGCAATCCATGGCACAAGTCTGGGAAAGAAGGCATGCTCAGTGGAGGTGAGGAATTACCTTCACAGCTGCTTGTTGGAAAAATGGTGGCTACCAGAAAAAAAGATAAGGTAAACGGATTCGGGAGGTTTGGAAGGAATATTTAATCTCAGTAAAAATCAAACAGTTAACTGCATTCAGGATTTAATTAAAAAAATAAGTGTGAGAGGATGGAGAGCCAGCTCACAGCTCCTGAAGCCCCACCTTGCTGGCAGCTGATGCCTCCTGGCCCCACACACATCCCCCACAGGAGATGACATTTCTGATCCATGGCTTATAGGTGGAACCCTCTCCTGACTATTTCCTGAGGTGTTTTTTGACCCTGTCTGCCCTTAAAACAGAGCTATGGAATGCAAGGGCTGTCTGTCCATCCAGGCAGTGTTCTGGAATTAGCCCAGCTGGCACTGGGACCAAACGCTTGGATTTTGCTGTATTTATTGCTCCTGCTTCAGACAAGTTCATTGCAAATGTGATTTGTGGTGTAGGATTACACGCAGTCCATCCCTAAGCCTCCTGAACATCAACTTGAATTCATCATATTTGATGGAGAGAGGAGTTAAGGGATTTGCATGCCTTGGTATTGCTCTGCCCAGCGAGTCTTATCCTCAGGAGACGGCTGCGAATAGGGCAACAGGGGAAATCTCAGAAGTCCTTCAGAGGGTGGATCTTATCTCTGTAGGAGTTTGGGAAAGGTTTAGTGGCAGCAGCAGGAATTAGCATGTCTTTTGACACACATCCTACAGCCACACAGCTCTCCCAGAAGGCTGTAATAGGACAGTGATGGTGCTCGCTGCATGCAGGGGCTTAATTTCTGAGGACATGGGGCTCCAGGACCCCAAGAGGGGATACAACATGGAGACCACACCTTTGTATCTTTTTCTTCCCAGTGGTGCCATTTCCCAGCCCCCTGCACCAAAATCTCTGAAGCAGAAGGACAAAAACTGGGGTGATGGGCACGTGCTTTCCTTGGGTGGCCAGAGCCAAACATCCAAGTCGGGGTTGGAGGAGGCAAATCCAAACCCTACACCACGCAATGCTTCCCTTCCTTGGCAAGAGCACAGACCTCAGCAACTCAAATCAGAGGTTCCTGAGACCCCTCAAGCCAACCATTCATTTAAATTCAGTATTAGTAAGTTAGGAGGAATGATTTTTAAACAAAAAGTGCTTGTGATCTCTTTAAAAATATGACAATAATTGTCTTAAAACAAGACAACTACAAAATTGATGTCACCACTTCCCTTTAGTTTGCTCTTTGGGCTCTTACACACACAAGACACCTACACAGCTCCAAGGAAATAAAATGGCTCACCCTATGAAGGCAAACAGAATTATCTCTTTGCTTTCCCAGCCACGTGATCCATTTCCCAGAAAAGCCAACAGGCCAGAAGGTCAAAATCAGAAATAAAGCTTAAAAAAGAAACCATTTCCAATTTCTTTCCCCGCGTGCCTTTAATCACCACAAAGAACAGTTGTGTAAGTTAAAAGAAAGTCATTTGGAAAATGATCCTTATTTACCAGATTGAATGTCCCATATTCTTCCCTGAGAAAGTGGGTCAGAAATCCTTGAAGAGTCGTCTGGTCTCCCCATGTCCAACGGGCTCGGTTGAGGTAGGACGAGGCAGGCAGATAGAGATAAGGCAGCAAACCAGCCAAGAAGCATAAACCCAACTTCAGCAAATGGCCTGGGGACAATTCCTGCACCAAAATATGTCATATTGCATAACAATGTTTATTTTAGTTTAATCACGCTGGAACTTCAAGAACAGATAAAGAAAAAACATCAAATATATTTACACAGAGCTGATCTCTCAATTTATAGTAAGTCCCTACAAAATGCTATGTTAAACCTTACGATTTTGTGGATTACTAGGAAACTGCATCAAACTGATCTCCTTTGCATGGCAGGGTGAAATTTAAGTGAAGCAAATAATATTAGCTAGGACTCATGAGTATCATACTCATTGCATCTTTCACATTTAAATCATGGCATGACATGCATAGATGGCTGAAGCACTGCAAGGCTGAGATAACCCACTTTGCAGCGATTAAGAGTTGGCTGGTATTCCATCTGGCAAAAAAAACCCACATAAATGCTGCTCTAGTGCAACTACACACATCACCACCATCATCAGGAGTCAGTTTTGCCATTTACTTTATCGTGATTACAGTGGCTAAATTGGATAGGCCAACTTTTGGGGTGGGATTTTCAAGACTGCCTAAGGGGTCAGGAAGACAAGACTTTCAAAGGGACTTCTGTGCCTAACTCCTTTAAGTGCTTTGGAAAATCCCACCCTAGAATATTGCACGCTTGCTTTATCGTTAGCCACTGCCCTGTCAATCAAAGCACTTCCCCAGCATTTGGGGTTACAGGGAAGAGGCATCACTCAGAGGGATGATCCATGGAGCAGAAAAAGGAGCTTGATAACGGTGGTGGCCACAGCTCCTTCAGAAGAAAGGTGGCTCGTTTTTACTTAAAAAAGGCAGTTTTCCATCAATTATCCTTGTTATTAGGAGGTTTTCTGCAGCCAGCCCTACTGGGCTGCCTGAAGCATTTCCCAGGATTATTATATTGGCACAGCATTGTCCTTGCTGAAAATCACAGAGGCCTCTCTGGACCACCTTGGTTAAAAAAAAACCAACAAAAATTCTGTTTAAAGAATATAAATATACTGCAGAAATGAGTCTCCATTGTGTTAAGGGAATTATAGAGTTAGAAAGGGGTTTGTTGGAGATGCTGAACAGATTTTGGATCAAGCTTTCCCGAGTTGCATCACACCTCTTGCAGCTCACACGCTTCACTCTGTGCCATTACTGAGAACCACCCAGGATTTATCTGGTTGAGAGTGGAAAAATACAGGCAGGACTGGCCTGGCAGCAACCTGCCCAACTGTCACCTTCAGAGGGACAAAAGAGAGAGGGGGGAGTAAGTGGAGGCTTCCCAGAGCCACTTCCAGAATGGTCAGAGCACCTGCATTGCTGAGATGTGCCACTGCTTTCTGGGCAAAGTAGAGTGCCTGCAACACATCTGCACCCTCAGGATGCACTGACTCACAGGAGACCAGCTACAGCAGACCAGAGGTCCTTGAATGGCACCCAGGAGCCTCATCCAAATGGATGCACGTGACCTCCATTCACCAGGAATGTGTTTTCACCATCTTACACAATGATCAAGTTTAATAAAGAGGTGTAGAAGGGTCATCTTGAGAAGGGGATATATTTGAGGGCATCAGAGACTTGCTGTTGAGCTGGAGGTCAACCTTCCTTTGGTCCTCTCCAGCTCTTCACCTGAGAGCTGATCTCTCCTAGGACTCTGAAGTCCTGGATACAACAGAGCTGGAGGGCACTGAGCCTGGTACATCCTAAAGAAAGACACACCTCTGTGTCCTTTATGCCGTGCTGGTTGCACCTTCAACCACCAACAGCAGTCAGAAGATGCTCTGCCATGACAGGGCATGGCTATTCTTTGTTGTAACCAGGGAGAAGCAGCACACAATGGACTGCTTGTGCCTCTGACTCTCCCAACAGATATTTATCTCCTCTCCTGTTTGGCAGGTCATTGAACTTGCTGTTATTTTCTACAGGCTGAGCAGTTTTTAGCTCCAAGAATTATTTTAGCTTACAGGGTATTTGCAAACAGCTGGGGCAGAGTGTTCCTGTGCCAGGAGACCCAAGTGGGTCACAGATTGCTGGCACAAGCAAAGCTCCTAAACTGTGATCACAGGATCACAGAATCATTGATAGTTTGGGCTGGAAGGGACCCTAAAGACCATTTAGTTCCAATCCACTGCCATGAGCAGAGACACCTCCCATTAAACCAGGTTCTTCCAAGTCCCATCCAACCTGGCCTTGGACACTTCCAGGGATGGGGCAGCCACAGCTTCTCTGGGCAACCTGTGCCAGGGCCTCACTACCCTCATAGGGAAGAATTTCTTCCTAATATTTAAATGTTAAAGCTGCCCTCCTTCAGTTTAAAGCCATTCCCCCTTGTCCTATCACTCCACGCCCTTGTAAAAAGCCTTCCTGCAGGCCCCCTTTAAACCAGAGCCCTTCAGCTCAGTGGTGTCAGACAGATGAACTGCAACTTCAGTGGGTTATGACTGACCAATTCAGGCAGACCACGGACTGTCCTTGTTTGTACAGCACCACAGAAGTGGCAACAGTGCTAGGAAAGAAGAATCACTCACTGACTCAGAAAAACAGGGTCAGCAAAACACGTACCTTCTTTCTGAAGAGCCGGGCGAGAACCCAAGGCACAACACACGCGACGTAAAGCACAATCGTGTGCTGATTGCACAAACTGAGCCCACAGCAAAAGGCACCAACCTTGGAGATCTGAGAGGGGAGGGAAAAAACATCCACAATTACTGTTTACAGTTTGCAAAAACATCCAGAGACCAAGAAAGCTTCAGTGCAGCCCACAGCACCCTCACGGGAGAAAGGCAAAGACATCAGTGAGCACTGGTCACTTGTAACAGAACACAGGTTATTTTTGATTATTTACAGGAGGATTTCATTTGTTTAACAGAAAATATTCTTTCAGAAGTGTCCAGTTTAACTGCTATGTCTCCATGCATACAGAGATCCCATGTAGCATCATCACACCCTAATGAGTCCAAGTCCCAAACTCCAGCTGCAAAAGGGAGGCTGCCCAGTTAACTCCAAATTATGCAAATTTTTCAGAAGTCATACCCTAAAATAATACCATTATCTACAGAGACCTCATTTTTTATAACAGGAATGATTTTTCCCTCTCCTTCAGGCACAGAGGACTAAAGTCAGAGCTACACAAACTTCCTAAGCAAAGGGAACTACGGGTGATACCCCTCATTAGTGTAAAAGCTCCATTTCAAGTATCTTTGGAAGAGTTTTCTGATAAAACAGGTAACATGTCCAGACTATGGAGCACAGTGCAGAGTATTTCTGATATTCACTGAGGAAGGCTACAAGAATAACTCCACACCAAATCCTTGGGTCAGTGCCACCTACACCAGCGCTCCTCCTCTGAACTTGCCTCCTCCTTCATCATCACTGCCCATTTGGTCCATGTTACACCCTGAAGCCACGCCAAGGGCAGCTCCTCGGTGGGCAAAAAGGCACCAGAGCCCATGGACAGGGGCAGACAACCCATCCTCATCTTCCCACCCATTCCCAAGGACAGCAGTTCCACAGAAACACAGAATGTCCCGAGTTAGAAGAAACCCACGAGGATCATCGAGTCCAACTCCTGGCCCTGCACAGGACAATTCCACCAATCCCACCATGTGCCTGAGAGCCTTGTCCAAACACTCCTGGAGCTCTGTCAGGATTGGTGCTGTGCCCACTGCCCTGGGAGCCTGTTCAGTGCCCAACCACCCTCTGGGTGAAAAAATCTTTACCTAATATCCAACCTAAACTTCCCCTGCTTATTTCAGCCACTGGTGAGGGTGGTGTGTGAGGTGCAAAACTTGCCTTGGTGTAGTGATGGGATGACCCTGTAATTTTTAACTAACTGCTCAGCATTCTGTGTTGGAAGCTGCCTTGCCATGGAAACACCTGCCATAACTTCATAAAAAACCTTTTCAGAGCTGCCTGGCAGGACTCAGAACAACCTCAGTGATTTTTTAAGTATCTTGATGAACCCCAGGCACACCCCTTAAGATGTCTGTATGACTATCTGATTTATGAAAACCACCACGAGCTTGCTGTTGACAGCCTGGCACGGGATGCCAGACACCCAAAAAACCATTGGAACAAGCTCTTTAACTGCTTCTGAAAATCTCATTTGAAAATCCCATTGGAAACTGGGCATGTGAAATGTGGGAGCAGGTTGGAAAATGCCCAGCTCCGTGTCAGTGGAGTTCAGGTTGTGGGGGATCTTGGGACACTGCTCATTAGGAAATAAAAAAAAAAAAATCCAGTGGTGAAACAAGGTCTCTGTAACCATTGATAAAACATGTTATTTGAGAACTCACGAAGCTGAGTAAACTACCAGTGCAGACTCCTGAAATTCTAGCCTAGCCTGACAAAAATCCTTTTATTCACACAATTTACAGGAGTCACAGCAGGCAAGTCTGTCGGAGGAAAAGAGATCAGATGTTCAGGCAAACAAAAGTAGAAGGAACAAGACTGCTGAGTGAAAATATCATTTGGCTGCCTAGTCTGTTTATAAAGTAGAGAATAAAGCATGAAATTTAAAGTCTCTGTGTTTAACAATGGCATTATTTTAGGGGCACATTTAATTTCAAATGAAAAATGGAAACCTGCGTTTCCGATTTAATGAAGTTTTCTGTAAAATATATCTCTTTACCCCAAAGAAAAGTATCAGTTCTGAAAACAAAACCTTGAACAGCCACAACCTAGTTTGTGTCTTTGATGCAGGATCACCTAAAACATTTATAGGAAAATGATTTTGCTTTTCCTATTTTCACCTCGTGGGTATTAAACAAACCAACCCCAAACCCATCCAAACGGGTCCCAGTTCAATCCTCAAAAAAAGTGTACAGGTTTTTTCAATGTTTGGCACTTATGAACATCCATGTAGGTCAGGGATGGACACCACCCAGCACAGGTGCTGAACCAAGTCCCAGAATTCGGCCTTTTTATTTAAACAAAACTAAATTAACAGTCAACGAATAGGAAATTAAACAGACAGGTGATAACTAATTAACAAAAAGATAAAGAACTATTCACTTTGCTGGAGATGTTTTACCTTGGATCTCTCTTTTGCAGTGGATGCCTCCTCAAAGTGAGCAGTGAGAGCCATCAGCAGGCCCACAAACAGATTGTTTAAGCTGAAAACCTCCGCCGTGATGGACCATTGCCATGTTAGACGAGAAAATGAAAACACCCCCGCAGCAAGGATTCCTCCAGCATATGAGCCAGAAAGCCTGCAAACACAGATAACATGAAATCTTCTTTTCCAACAAAAAAGCCTACTTTATTGTCCTTCTTTTTTTTTTTATTTTTCTTTCTTTTTTTTAAACATCCTGTAGCAGCAGCCGCGGCTGCCACCCAGCACCCTGCCAAAACATTAGATGGTTAATACCTTCCTAATAATTTCTCTGCAAAGGAAGAGCCAGCATGCCCTTTTGCCAGCCACCCAACACCAAGGAATCCTCTTCTTGCAAGTGCCATGAAAACTTCCAGAGTGGAATTTGGTTCAGAAACCCTGAGGAGCGATGGCCCAGCGGGTCGTGGTGAGCAGAGCCAGGAGTCACGCGGCTAATGAGATACTCTGCTGGAGGAGCTGCCAGGAAGGGTGCAGCCCAAAATAAAGAGTGGATTACAGTTATCCATGATGGACAGCATTAGCACAGCTTTCCTGGGGGGTGTTTAGTGTCTTGGGGGTGGGTGGGGATTGTGGCACCCGTGGTGCCAGCAGGGAGAGGTGCCCACCAGGGTCAGAGCATGGAAAATGGGTGTCAGGTCCAGCAAGTGGGTGAAGCACCCACTGTTGGGATGGCTGTGAGCCCAAAAGCCAGTCATTTCTGTGACTCCCAGATGGGATTATGGCACACATTTCCCACAGAACTGCTTGCCCAACTCAGTTTGATCCTGCAGTCGGCACAGGGAGCCCACAAGATGGAATTGAGCCCAGGAAACCTATTACTCCCGTTCCGCAATAATGGCTCTTCCCACCAAATCTCACTGGGAGCAGCTCCAACTCTGCCTGTTTGGAAGGTCTCCCCTTCATGAAGTCACCCTGAAAAGATGCCACATAGGGCACAACCAGCTCAATGAAGCCTTATCCAAACCCTGAAATAGCTGTGGACAAAGCTGCTCTCCAGAAATTCACCATCCCACTGTAAGACTAAGCCAGTCTCCACCACAAACTGGGTGTTTTCTAGGTCTCAGGGATGCACAATTCCATTAATTCCTAACATTTCCAGAAGGTTTAAACCAACAATTATAAGCTACCCAACTTCTCCACCAAGCCACATGTGTAATTTACTCCTAAATACTGGTCATATTCTCTAGCACAGCCAATGTCCCCAGGTGGCTTGTTCTGCCCATTGGTGATGGGAGGGTGGATGTCCACACACGACTTATCCAGACATAACTCTGAGACAAAAGGCAACAAGGACACAAAACCTACAGCCCCTACAAGAAGAGATGTCCTGCTGGCAGAGCACTTGCTAGCAAAGGCTCCTCTCCTTGGGTATGGTTTTCTTCCACCTTCCTGAAATGACCTCAGTTCAGACACCCTATTTTTGTAGATGCCAAAGAAGGACTTATGTAGACTGAACAGGAATTTTCAATCCATTAAAAATGAGAAGCAAGATTCATGAGGAGACAGAGCTGGGGTGAGGGCTTGGGAAGACCAGGTCTCTAGTCCTCCTCCTGCCACCAACATGGGACATATTGAGTGGTTTGTGACAAGTCACTCCACTGCTGTTGTCAAAGTATCTGAGTATCTGCAGGTATCTGAAAAATAAGCCTGATGATTTTTATCTCTTTTGTAAAGTATTTTGAGATCTGCAGCTGCAGGAAGCAGCTGGAGGGTGAGAAGTAAGGAGTCAACACCAGGGGAAAAAAAACCTCTCAGGTTCCAAGGCCAGGGCAAGACAAGTTCAGGGTGGCACAGAGTTCAACATCAAGACTGTGGGAAGAAATCTCAAAAATCAGTGCAAGCGGAAAAAAAAACAGTCTGAAAATTCCCAAGTGACAGTAAGAGGGATTGCTTAAAATCAAATGTGAAACCAAAGGGAAACAAACATTCAAGGTCAAGTTGGATGGGGCTTGGAGCAACCTGGTCTAGTGGAAGATGAGCCTGCCCACGGCAGGGGGGTTGGAAAGAGATGGTCTTTAAGGTCCCTTCCAACCCAAACCATTCTGTGATTCAAGGATTGGATGATTCTAAACCAGTGTCTGCAAAGTACCCTTTACACTTTTGAAGAAAAGTCATGGGGAACATCTTCAGTAGCAAATCAGTCAAACTCCTGTGCTCACTAACACGTCACTGTGGTGGACTCTTCCAATGTCTGAACTTCACTGTGGCTCAACACAGGTCCAGGTATTTGGCATGAAATTCTCCAAGGCAAGGCCTGTCACTCACTGCATTAATATAATGTTTCAAAATCACACAAAGACCAGCCCAGCAGCCCCAAGTCCATCTCCTCCAAGGGGCGGGTGAGACACACACAACCTGCCTGGTTTTGAGCCTCAAAGGCTCTGGTTGTGTTCTCGCTGTTACCACCGAGATGTGGCACCAAAACAGAAAAAGGAAAGATGCAATGGAGTTTGCAGGAATTGAGTCAGGAATGGCTTCTCCTCCTAAAGAAAAATACCAGGAAAGGGCAGCAGGGCCATGTGTAATTAAAACCCAAGAGATCCTCAATACACAAACTACTACATAACATCCCTGTGTTTTGACTAAACCTTTTAAACAATTCAAACTTTTAGTTCTAAAGAAACAACTTTGTAAAACCCCTTTGAAATTCTTGCAGGGAAATAAGGTAAAAAAAAGTTAAACCAACCTTCCCAAAACTCTTTGGATGAAAAGCGCCATTTTAGGCAGATGTCCCAGTCATTTATCAATTCTCCTTGTCTTTCCCAGAAAATATTTAAGCATATCATGAGTTCAAATGAGATGAAAGAAATCCCAGCCTCTTGATAAAAAGTATCAAACCTGCAAGTTGAGTTTTATGAAATAAGGTTTAAGCAAAAGCTACTCAACCCAAGCTTAAAGACTTATTCCAGCTATGTGGGGCAGAGTTCACCTCTGCTCAGCAGGCACTGAGGGGTCAGGATCCAAAACCAGGTGGAGTCCATGGACCTGTTTGTCAACAGAGCTGGTGCTGCCTTTAGTTCCATAGAATCATAGAAAGAACCATAGAAAAGCTTAGGTTGGAAGAGACCTCAAAAATCATCTCATTCCACCACCCGCCATGGGCAAGGACACCTCCCACTATCCCAGGTTGCTCCAAGCCCTGTTTAACCTGGCCTTGGACACTTCCAGGGATGGGGCAGTCACATCTTCTCCGGGCAACCTGTGCCAAGGCCTGCCCACACTCAGAGCAAAGAGTTTCTTCCTAACTTCTAACATAAATCACTCCTTTTTCAGTTTGAAGATATCCCCTTTGTCCTGTCCCTCCAGACCCTTGTCCAAAGTCTCTCCCCAGCTCTGTGGTAACCCCTTTAGGCACTGGAAGCCGCTCTAAGGTTTCCCTGGAGCCTTCTCTTCTCCAGATTGAACCACCAGTTTCCTGGAAATCCCATGGGAAAGCCAGACTGCTGAGCAAAATTTGTGACATGGAGCACTAAGCTCCTGTAAGCACACAGGAGCTTAAAAAACCAAATGGAAACGTGTTGCATTCTTGAAGAACATGAAGAAAGCAGCTTTGGGAATTGGAAGATGGAGACCAAGAGTATTTCTGCAGGTTCTGTTACCAGTAATGGAAATCAAGGACTTACGAGCTTGCTGGTCAGAGGAAAACTCTCCAAAGTGGAAGCACAGAGCAGGTATCTCCAGAGGTGGATGAAGATCATCTGGGAGAAGAAAAAGCCATGTCCCTCAGGTCTACTCAATACCACAGTTCACAGTGCCAAGTAGCACCAGCAGGATGAGGAGAAATGAATCCCATGAAACTGTCAGCATGATGATGGGAGCCAAATTAAATCAACCCTGCCTTGAGGATGGGGTAACATGGTTATACAGTTCATTTTGCTGGACCCCCACGCACCACTGCCCCTGCCATCTGGCAGCCTCTTGGACCTCTCCAGCACAGAGTGACACTGTGCTGTGTCTCTCCTTCCACAGTGCCAAGATGACCTCAAATTCACACACTGCCCAAGGAGGTGACAAAAAATCTCAAGCATAGACAACATAGGTCAGCCCAAAGAACAACTCTGGGTGGGAAGGACACTGAAGGGTGTATAGCAAAGGAAGGTAAGAGTGAGATGAAAAAACTGTCTGGAAAAGGCACAAAAATGAGAGTAAAACAGAGATGGGAAGAATTGAAAGAGCAAAGGGATGGGGCAGAGCTCTGAAACTGAGGTCAAGAAGCTTAAAGCCAAGAATTCTTTTCCCCATCCCTGGCAGTGTTCCAGAACAGGTTGGATGGGGCTTGGAGCAAGCTGGTCTAAAGGAAGGCGTCCCTGCCCATGGCAGGAGTGTTGGAACAACATGGTCTTTAAGGTCCCTTCCAACCCAAACTATTCCATGATCCTATGAGTCTATAAAACAAGATTAAAAGATTTGCAAAGGAGGACAGTGAAATCTACCACTGAAGATGCTGGTGATGTTGCAGAGAGAAGCAGAACATTAGGGAGCCACAAGACAATGGCTGCTTTAATTACAGGCACAGACAGCTTTTCTGTGGTTATGGCAGAGTATATTACAGAAGGTTAACACAAGACGTAAAGAGACTTTTCCAGAACTGCAGCAAGACCTCAACAACCAACTACCAACACTGAGACAGAGAGGGAACATGACCAAGATGTCATTTGTGGAAGGTAGGAAGGGGTTTTCTTGTGGTACTGATGCCTAAGAATTTAATGTAATTTTAGAAGGTTTTAGAATCATTTAGTCTCTGCTGAGTTCCTCTGATTTCAAGTGTGCATATTAAGTGCCTTTCTCATGAGTTTAGGAGCTGCTTACAGGCTTTGTCAAGGCCAAATGTTTTTGAGCAGCCATCTGAAAAATAACAGGGGACAAACAACAGAAGGCAGCCTGACTGCCCCTCATGAAGAAGGGGGTAAATTGACAGACCTTTTGGGTGGGCATTCAAGAGAAATGAGGGTACTGATTGGATGTTAATAAGGGGTATCAAACCCCTGAAACTTCCTGACCTGGGGGTCAAACCCCTCTGGGTTTGAACGTGGAAGCTTCCAATAATAAAACCCTATATCTTTCTCCATTAACTTGTCTTCAGTGTGTCTCTGTTCACAGGAAAACGGGGTCTGGAGGCATCAGTACAAAGTCACATCCCTCACCAAAATCAACTACCAAGACTCACAATGACAATGCAAATATTTCCTGCAGTTAAGCCTTGCTGGACAAGAAGGAATCACAGAGCCTTCAGGCTCTACCACCCAGCCTGGAGAACCACACTCTGCCACCTACACTGACTGGAGGCTTCAGGGTGCACCATGGTCAGAAGTAGGAAATAGTCTGAGACTTTTCCTGAAAACACCTTTTTAGCTGCTCTCTCTCCTTTTGACAGCACATCAGGGCTCCAAAGTAGGAAGCAACAGATACTTATGTTCACGCAACTTCTACTCATGCTTCCATCTCCAAACACATTTTTCAAAGAGAGTTGAGATGTTACAAAAACCATGGCAAAGACCTGTGTCAGCCAGATCTGGTCTCACCTAAAAGTAACATCTAGAAGGGCTTTATCCCACTGATTTCTGGGAGTAGGGAGAGTAGCTACCTGTTCCCCCCAAATCAGCCTGTTTTCCCCAGTCTTTGGGAATGGTATGAGAAAGAGGAGATGACTGGAACAAGAGGATGAATGGGTTGCCAACAAAGCCATGGCAATGGAAATAATCATCCAGTGTTCACCTGCCAGCATAAGACATGCTGGCAGCAACTCCTTCAAAAAGAGAGACTTCACAAAGAGAAAAACATGGGCAAAATCCCACTGCAAGGCTCAGTCCAGTGGAAGGGGGACCCCAGGCCTGGGGAAAGGACTATCCCTTGGGTCACCTGGGAGAAAACATTCCAACATTGTTGTTGGAACTGCCCCAGCATGCACAAGTCAGGTCATGAAAGAAGGAAAGACTTGAAGCCAAGGTAACAGTGGCAAAGTGTTCCAAACTTCTCCCAGGAGTCCTGCAGTTACCACTGGATCAAAGCACCTTCCAGGCTTATTTATCACAAGTGAAGGAAAAGCCAAGGGAACAGCTTGTATTTTGATTTTGCAAACTAACTAGTTTGGGGCAAGACCTGCTCAAAGCACCTAGAGCTCTTTATCAAGACAGAACAAGTGGGAAGAATGTCCCTTCCTATCAGTCAACCAACTTCTGAATGTGGGCAGAAATTCCCATCAGCTGAAAATCCAATCAGAAGGGACAGAAACAGCCAGCAAAGGGGAGGTCACACTGTCCTTTGTGAGAAATATTTCCCCATGGCATCCCTAAACCTAAAAGGAAAAGAGTAAAAACAAAAATTAATTATTTTGTTTTCCTTTGCAGGCACACAAGTAAAAGAATATGTGGCTGGGACTCAGCTCCAAGGATGCAGGAGGCAGAAATTTTGCCTTAATCAGGACTATTTTAGCTGCAGGTTTTTATTGAGTTTGCAGAAAATTCTGGGAAAAACGAAATTAGATATTTTAATCTGGTTTTTTTGCCATTATAGTTTTTAGCTTCTCATTGGTTGGCAATTACTAAAACATTTTAGTTTGTGATTTAAAATTTAGCCTTCCATCTAAGTTTGGCAAAACTTGCTATTAGCCAAGAGCACAAGATACATCTATATGGATTTAACAAAAACTCCACCAGTGTTTTTGCTTTTTATTTAGAAAATAATAGCAGACATTTTATAATTTGCAAAAATGTATTAAGTGAGTGGTATAAGGCTACACATGGATGGGAATTGGAATTTAATTAAAATGTTTTCCTCAAATGCAATCTTCAGTGCACTGGATTCATTAAAAAAAGTAAGATAATTGGAATGGTTTATATTTGAAGCTGATGTATTTAACACTGCAAACACCTATCTGTACCTAGTGAAATAAGCTGATTATTTCTGCCTTCTGTTCCCTCCAAAACTTTACAGGCAGCAGATCTCAGCCTTCCATCTTTTTTTTTTTTTTGGCAGTGGAATAAGAAAAAACTCTCCTGATTTTTCAAATCTCCGCTAATTAACTAATTAATGTGGTTTTTTTTTAATTTCAGTCTTTCCCTGCATGTGCAGATGATGCCCCTGATGTCAGTGGCTCCCTGTACATCACCAGCAACTTCTGCCTCTGCAATGCTGTGACTTCACTTTGCCATAGCAGAGATACATCCCCTGAATGTATTTTTATTTCAAGGTATAACATTAGTGAAATATAACATTAGTGAAATAAAGATTTAACATTTTGAATCTGAGGTTTCACTTGTTAATAAATTAATTAAAACCCCAAATTTTTTTTGATGGAGGCTAAAAAGAAAGACTCAAAACCAGATAAATTTCAAGTGTACATGTGCATTGGTGCTGAAATAGAAGAATTACTGAACAATAAACACAAATAAAAATCCAAACATGAGTTTAGGACTTTAGCAATAATAATTATCCCGAGAAAAACCCAATCCCTCTGGGTTTTCCTGCCTCTTAGTCACAAACACTCAATGACAAAAGGCGGTTTCTCTTGCTCTCAGGCTGAAGAGCCAGTGCAGGTACTACAGGGAATAGCAAACCAGATTTTATTCTTCCTCAAGGACCTGGAGCTGAATAGCCACTTAAGCCCTGCCTGCAGCCTCCGCTCCCAGCGCTGGAGGAGGAGGAGGAAGGAGAGCAGGGCTTGGCTTGTCTATCCTTGTTGAGTCTTCATGGTGATGAGGAGAGAAGAGAAACCAAGCAAAGAGGCAGGAAAACCATAAAAAACCCCCCAAAACAGGCAGTTTGGTTAGAACTGATTGATGTCCTTCACGCCAAATGGGACTTCAGCATCACACAACTTCAGCATTGCCACTGACTTGTGATTTCTGGGGTGGGGTGGGGTGAGCAGGCAGCACCCTCACCTCCTACCACATGCATGGAATGTCACTTCTCCCACACACAGCCAGGGATTGCCACCACTTCCTGACTCGTCTTTCTGTTAGTTATTTCATCAAAACACCACAAGTTGAAGAGGGGGTGGCCCAGGCTGGTTAAGGAGTGCTGAGCTAGTGAGGATTTTGGCAAAGGGGAGCTGGTCCTTGCACCCTCTTGAGTATGTCTTCCTGGACTGGAGGTGTCCAGTAAGGATATCCCCTCTGCAGGATAATGCTGAGTCTCTGCCCATGCCCTTGGTAAACGTGGGACTGTGAATGTTACCAGCACATGCAAGAGGCATCTTGCACTCCATCCCGAGTTCTGGGGCCATGCAACCTTGGATCCTCCTGCTGGGAGGACCAAACTGCCCCTGCAGCAAGGTGCCATGTGATGGCAGTGAGGATCTCAGTGGGTCTGGACACCAGGAACTGGAAGAGCCCCCTGTGAGGACTCATCAGGGGAGCGAGGAATGGGACATCCCAACCTCACAGCTTGCTCGTTCCCACATGCCCACCACAATGCTGGAGCAGAACCTGCCTCCAGCAGCCCCTACCCAAGAAAGTTTGGTAATTAAATTCAGTGCCTCCATGCCAAGCTATTCCAGAGCAGTTCAACGAGTGGAACAGCTCATGGCAGACCGATAAAATGCGCACACGGCTGCGCTGCTTTAATAAACATCCCCCTGTACTCACACTGGAGTTGTAAAAACTGTGCTTCCAGCCATTACAAATGAGAACTTCTCTCCTGGTGTCTTTGAAAGCGGAAAGGGTATATTAGTTCAACCCTTTATTTGACTCACAATCCTTAGAAAATAGGTACACCTTTATCCCGGGCGCCTGTAATAACCAGTGCCTGATTCCAGCAGCCAAAAAACCCCAACCCGCAGTAGGAACCGACTTGAGCTATTTAAATGTTTTATAAGTTTTTTTTCCCTTTTTTTTTTGTAATTGCAGAAACTTTTCCTAATCTGACATTTTGTTAAAACCCCTTATTAGAAATTATGCAGCCACAGAAAAAAAAAAAAAGAGAGAGAGAGAGAGAAGGGGAGAGCGAGAAAAAAAATAGAATAAAATATAAAATAAAATAAAAATGAGCTGGCTTCACAATTACCAAGTCAGCCCATGCAGCCCTTCGCTATTGTACGAGTGGCATAAACCCCCCGGCGGCCTATCAGCTCCCTGGCAGGCAGGGGGCTGCGCTATTCAAAGCGAGAGATACAAGCTGCAGGGCAAAAACCTGGCAGCTCCCATCTGACCCCCCAATCCCCGGCTGGTGACAGCTCCAAGCTCCATGGCAAATTAGCCCTTCTCACATTACAATTGCAGGAGACAGATTCCATTAGCGGTATCTGAAATTGAGTGGAGAGCTGCTCCGTTATCAGACTTGACTCATAAGCGCCGCTATTAATCAGAGCTATGATAGCATTTATATATTTCAAGCTATCTGCCGCCGCTGTGATATTCTGCTACAAAGGGTTGATGGGACTTAGGGAAGGGAACAATGGAGCTTTCTGGGAAAAGCAGAGTAAATCAAGAAAGTCTGTGACTTCCGCACATTCTGAAGGGATTGCGGTTTACATAAATTTTCTCCCAATTGGAGATTGAGCTCTTCCTCATCTTACACATGGGATTTAGTTGTCACTCAATGGTAACAGCTGTGAAAAGGTGAAGCGGCCCACCGCTCAGAATATTGCCTCTGCTTTTAAAGCAATTAACCCATGAACAGGAGGATACCTGGTGATATCAAAGGGATTAAGCCAGGCAGTGCATTATTAACATTTCCTTGAACTAATTCTAACTCTGACTAGCTGTCAGAAAAGACTCTTCAGTCTTTTTAAAAAAAAAAAAAAAAGAGTTTTTTTGCCCTGCTTCCCCCCCCCCTCCCCACTCTCCCCTTCAGAGTTACTGCAGCCTCATGTGCCTACTTTAGAGCCAAATGCAAATGAACAGATTTGGTAATGTCTTCAAACAGACTGAACTCAGTGCTGGTTTACTGTGGGGACAAGCGGGGAAAAAATAAAAGTATACATAAGATCAATTAGCCAGAGGCCATGGTAGATATTTTACAATCAAATTAGTATGTGAGTACCTTCTTTTCTTCTCTCCCTTCTAAAACTTCGTAACTACTTGTTACTAAGCACAGCTGCTTTCCAAACCCCCCAAGATCCACCTGCTGTGCTACAACAGCGATAATCTGTGATAATCTGTAATCTGTAAAAATCCAAATATGCCCTGCAAAGAGATTCCTCCTTCCTCAAAGCCCAATTTTTTAATTTCCCACTCTGGTTGAGCGAGCACTGGCTCCTCTCCTCTCTCATCCCTCCACCTTCCCCAAATCACGTCCACAAAAAAAGGGGTCAAACTGTTCAGGGATGACTCCTGCTCTGGCAATCCCATGTGCCCCAAGGACATGGAGCATTTCCTCACTCAGCAGAGGCAGAAGACAACTTTTCCCAGCACCAGTTAATTTTAAGGGAGCATCAGCCATGAGGTCCCCCTGGGATGGCCATGAAGGTCACCCATCCTCCTGCTCCTTCTCAGGAACCTTCCTACAAGAGCTCCAGGACACACATCTTGGGAGCCAGAAAGCTCAATGCCATCAGGACGGTCAAGTGCCATTTCCAAAGCACTCTGATGATTTCAAAATAATCAGATGATTTTGATGATTTCATTATGCAACACACCTAACGCTCCTTTTTGTTGGCAGTGGGAGAAGAGTTGGCTCTGGTTTTTAGATACATGCATAGTGTGTTGCTTGGAAGGTTTATGGGGCAGGGAATATATATACACATTATTTTTACAGATAGATAGATAGATAGATAGATAGATAGATAGATATGCATAAAGTATTAGTTCAAAAGTTAATACAACACCCAGAACAGCAAAATGAAGAAATCTGAACTGCTCAATTTAATGCAACATTTTCTCCCTTTTCCAAACCCTGGGTCCAACTTAGCCAGAATAAAGCTGGCAAAAACTTACTAGAAGCACTTGGGCATTGACGTTGTCTACTCTGCTACTGCCCCTGTACTAAAACAGCTTTGTATATTTAAATACCTTAAAACAGCCAAATTATGAAAGGTATACACTGAAAAAAAAATGCCCTTAAAACTGGGGAAAACATTCTATTTCTCTTTGCAGCAGAGACTGCAAAAGGCATCCCCTATGCAGAAAATGACACTTTGGCAATCATATCATAAGAAGATAATTGGTTTACTTTGTAAACTTGCTATGCTTTGCCTCCCACAGTAAAACATATAAATAGTTGTTTAAAGGAACAATCCTGTAGCCGCGCTCGCTGCGTCCTAAAAACACAAAGCAGCTCCCCCCTCCTTCAAAGCGAAGATGAATTATTTGCCTCAGTTACAAGCAGTCTGAGAAAACTCTTTGTAAATGCTATTTTACGACAATTACAAGCAATTTATTAAGACTGCAGAGGGGGGAAAAAAATCCATATTTGAGAACTAACTCGAAGGAGCGAACGGCTCGCTCAGCGATGGGCTGGATTACTGACAAAGGGGCTTTTGCATCTGTGTGGTTTGACATAATTTGGCTTTAAAAAGAACAATCCAGGCTTAAAAAAATATAATTAGATGAGTAATATAGTATACTATAGTAAAATTAATAAACAAACATGTGTGGCATCCCACCAGTCATCACCTGGCAAAGGAGGACGTGTTTAAGGAATAAATTCAATCCTAATCCCACACATGCCGTAACATCCCAAACACCACCCAGCCACGGAGGGAACCATGACTCTTCCCTTAAGCAGCACAATTGTCCTGACCTGCCGAGGAATAAACTCAGGGAATGACTCAAACAAAAAGAATCGATGGGGAAATAAAGGAAAGAAAAAAAAAAGCGAGAGATTTACTGTCCGGGGATGGTGGGAGGCACGGAAAAACCCGGCGAGGGTAAACAGCAACGCTGCCTGGCTGGCGGGGAGGAAAGCAAGATTTTAGAGGTTAAGTTCAGGTCAGACGACAAATGAAATTGTAACAACCCAACTGACATTGTGTAATGTCTTCTTCACTCGATCAATAGGGCAGCGTCGGCCCCATTTCCATAGAGATGGCTTCCTCCCCGCTGGAGGGTGGCTATTGTTGGAGGAGGCAGATTTGCCACTTGAACCGTGTTGCTCCCGAGGGATGTTGTACTTCATCAATTATTTGTGTTCCTAACATCTACATATTTTCATATTAACGTCCACGTTTCACGTGGCATGAGGAGCAGGTGCTGATTCTTCCATGGGTACCTCGCAGGGGTCAACCCATCAGCTAAAGAGGCAAAAATGATTTGATAAAAATGATTTGATAGACCCATTTAGATTTGTGAGGATGAACAAGCCCAGTAAAAACACACCACATCACCTTCAGATTGTTATGCAGACAGTGCCAGTAAACACTTTCTAAATTCTTTGTTTTGAAAAGTAGATAAAAAGCAACAAATACGATTTTTTTTTAGCCAAATGAATGTTGTAAAAAATAAATCAGCTTTAAGGTGCTTGAAAGGAAAAATGTAACATTGTAATTTGGAAATAAATTTGATCCTACAATTATTTAAAAAAAAATCAATCGTTGCCAGGCTGAATAACTGATCCTGTCAGTATCTATGCAATAATTTCTGTAAGTCCTAATAGTTTTTATCATCTCTCTGTTCCAGGTTTCCCGTTCTGTTAGGCAAATTTTAAATTTGACAGAAACACCATCGTCCAAATCCAATTAAACAACAACAACAAAAAAATTAAACCTTCAGAAGTGTAAAACTAATTCCCAGAATAATTCCAAAATTTAGCCTGTCATTTCTCTCCTGTATCCTTATTTCTGTAAAGTGATGATCGCATCATTTCACGTGCACGAACTGCAGGAAAGGAACTGTCACAGCGCAGCTCAAACCAAAAAGTGGGGCAGAGCTTCACAGTAGCTGCAATAATGGGAATAACCATCATTTAAAAAGAAATCAGAACCAAATATTAAAAACCTTTAGCAACTCCTTGCAGGAGTTTTTAACACAATCGAGTTGTGCTCTGTCGCTGCACCAGGCTCAGCGCACGGGAGGGCAGCGCCACTTCCAGCTCCCCCAATACCCAGTAAAATTCAGGATATTAAATTAAATAACCTCGACTTAATTACATGTATTACCCACCAGTAAAAGTAATCACTCTAAATGCCTTTGGAAATATTTAGGAATTACTTAAGCAACTCCACTGGTGTGCTTTGGAGCTGATGCTACGTGGAAGGTGATGCTCAAAAAGCAACTCCTCTTCAGCAGAGGAAGATGCACCCAGACTTGGACTCCATGGACCAAAACTTAAGTGAGCTCAGGGCTCTCAGGCTGTGCAGGACCTGCCCCCATTTATTCCTGCTTTTATTTCTAGGTTGCTCTCTCGCTTTGGGAAGCTTTCCCCGAGGAGCAACACAGCTCTGGGAACGGGTGGGAGAAAAGGGCTTTTGACAAAATAATCAGGAGAAGGAAGCTCCCCGTCTCATCCCGAAGCACCCCGATATCATTTGCAGCCTCAAAACATGCCCTATTTTCCCAGCAAAAGAACATCAGAAATTGTTTATATGGGTTGTGATAATCCTCTCAAATATGGGTCAGGCTGAGGTTAAGAGCAGCCAGAACTTGCACATCAAAGACGAGCAGGGTTAACAAACCACCCCCCCAGCCCCGACCACGTGCGCATCCAGACTGTTCCCTTCTCTCCCAAGGTTAGAGGTCCGGAGAGAAGGGATGTTCTCGGGCATCCCCCCAGCCCGCAGCACCTTTGCCAAGGAAGGGCAGGGATGCTCTCCCTGCTCCTTGGGTACCACCTTGGGTACCACCGGCAGGCAACTGCCCATCCGCCTCCGCCGGGAGCTGCAATTAAACCAAGTTCACGGTTTCCCGATAGGTGAAGCTCATCCTGTTAATTTAAACAGACCATCTGCATCTTTCAAGAACGACAAACTTCATTAGTTCTGGTTAGTTAAACTGAGCGGTATTTGTGATAATGAGCCTGAACAACCTGTCACGTCTGTGGAAGGGAAAGGGCGCACTTTTTATTATTGCTATTATTATTATTTAACAGAAAAGAAAGGGAAAAATAAAGGGGGACCTTTTGTGCGGGAAAGAAGGTCAAATTCAGATTAAATTGCTGTTAGGTTAATCAGAGGAACTAATTAGGGAGGTGGGGGTGGGAAACACTAGTCGAAGGCCAGAGGGGAACAGAGGGAGCCTTCGGAAACATCCCAAGCCGACAAACAACAAAACACCCCCAGTGACTTTACCTGAAAACCGTGTAAAAAAGCAAAGAGGCGGCAGCTGCTCCCAAGAAGCCGCAGAGGAGATTGACTCGGCAGGCGGGGGAGCCGCCGGGAAGGAGCCCCATCGCCAGCTTGGCCAGCAGAGTGAACAGGGGGTAGCCGGGAGGGTGGGCGACCTACGGACAGACCGACAGCGGGTTGGGAAGGGCTGGAATTCTACAGGATCAAAGGCAGAGCGGCACACCCGGGATCCAGGGGGTCTCCGAGCAGCACCTCTCTCCTGACCCACCCTTTGGTACCAGTTTCAACTCCGCAAATATTTCTTTTTTCCCGAGTGGATTTGGCTCCACGTCTCGCCCATAATAATGAGGCGGCGAGAAAAAGGAGGTGCCACGTTTCATTAGCGTGGCTTAAAGGGCTCCTTGTTTGGGTTCACAGTATATTAGGGTCATTCAGAAGGCTGTTGTTTTTTGGGGGGGATTTTTTTGTTTGTATTTTTGTTTGGGGTTTTTTTTGTTTGTTTTTTTTTTTAAAAAGCAGCTTCTCAACTATTTTATTGGCTAGCAAGTTGAAAGACCACACTGCTATCGGATTACCACCGCGCTGACAGTCCTAAGGTCTTGCCTAAAGGGATCATGCACCATAATAAAGTTTATTAAATAATAAAACTTATTAAAATTGTTAACCCGATTTATTTTATTCTCCCCAGCTTATACAAAATTTGGGTTGATAATAAGCCAGCTACTGTATATACAGTAAAGCCTTTGCTTTATAATTTAGTTTAATTGGATTTAAAACTTGAAGTAAATTGTCGCGTGCTGTACTTATAAGTTAGTAAAAACTGTGGTTTGAAAATAAATTAATCTACTTTACTCCATGCTTAATTAAACTTCCTTAATTCCTAAAACTGTTAATGAGAGCATTGATTAAACAATAAAACTAATACTTACTCCAAGCTCATATGCGGCTGTGATCAGCTCCCCTGTGAAAAAATAATGTAAAACCAATAATTACTATTAGGAAATGACACTCCTCCAAAGTTTTCAAAATCCAACTGCTTGCATTGGGGTTTTGCATTAATTTGACTGGATAAAACTGTAAATCTGTGGAGATTTAACAGCATGAAATTTTCTAAGAATATTTTCTCCCTCTGATGTCATTGCACAAAATATCTTTTGTATGTTTTTGTGAGACTTTTATGAACAGATAAGTGAAAATATAGGTAGGCTCGGGTAAAGAATGGCCTGAGACGCTCAAAATGCAGACATTTCTCTGTGTGTGTGTGTGTATTTTTAATTTAAAACCAACTGACTCAATAACTTTCAAGCGCCGCAGTTTACAACGTTTAAGCTGCATTGTCTCTTCAACAACCCAGTTGTTCCTCATTAAAAAAAAAAAATCACAAAACCAGAGCTTTATAGTTTTAAAGAGGGAAAATATAATCACTAATGGTGCATGTCTGCACACACGTATTTGGGAATGCTGCTCTTCCTCGATGCTAAAGCGATTCTGCTTTGCAAGAAACTCTTTTACCTGTCAGTGGATGCTGCAGCCCATCAGAAACACCATTTAGATTTTGCATTTCATTTGTATTTTACGCCAGGACAAATAATTGCCACAAAAAGACCCACTTTAGCATAATGGTTAATAACACCTGGCATTTTTAGAGCACTTGATACTGAAACATTTTGCACTGAACTCTCCCAAATGATATATATTAAATACTTTCAATAGGCACAACACATTCAGAGATGAACTGAGGGAAGACAAAATTAAAAATTACAGCTGGTTTTCCTTCTTTCCCTCAAATTTCATAATCCAATTTTGCAGAGCCTGGTTTTACTGGTCCTGCTAAGTTTGTAAGTACCAATGTAGTGGCAGCTTTGGCCCATTGTTAGAAAATAAAGACACAAACGAAGGGCATTGTTGGCTTTAAATGCTAAAATAATAATATTTAATATTTCTCCACAATCACGTCCTTACCACGCAATGAAAAGGAGGACGTTTGTACAAATGGCACTTTGAAATGCTGACATTACATGAAATGGTGTATTTAAAAAGAAGATGCACATCAACCCATCACTGCTGTTGGCAGGGATGCTGCTCCCAAACCAGGCATGGCTTCACCTTCAGCAAAGTCCTTCTGGGATACAGTAATATGTGCATCTAAAATGCCTAAAGATTAAGATTAAGTCCATGCACGTCACTGTGATATTGGTTCATATCACAGGCAGGAATAACCCCAAAGCAACACAGCCACAAACCAACCAGAAAGCCAAAAAAATAACATAAATAAAATACCAGTGGATGCCACTGCCAAGCTTTGAAAGCCAACAGCACGACTTTGCCTTGTAAGAATTAAGGAAATAAAAGTAAGAAGACCTACAAAAATAAGCTCCTGGGCTGCAGGCCTGTTGAATTGCACTGGGAAAATCAGAAGAAAAACACACTGCTTGGGATAAGGTTAATTCTCCATCTCCCACCCACATACCTGAGCATCACTCACAGCCTCCATGGGCTAGAGAAGTGATAAGTTCTAATACTAAATAACAAAACACACAAAGGAAGACTGCAGCACCCACAAACTTGATTTCAGTGTGTTTCTCTTGGGAGAGAATGACCTCAGGCATCTTCAGACGCTGGCTCAAATTGAAGAATTTATTCCCTCCAGCTCCAAAGTGACAGGAGTTGGACTCCATGATCCTTGTGGGTCCCTTCCAACTCAGGATACTCTGTAATTCCTGATGTAAATATGTTTCTGACTGTCCAGCTTGATTCCCTATAAAGGTGTTCAGGCAACAGGCCTAATGCTGCCTGAAAACTGATTTATCCCCAGCAAGGTTGGAGCTGATGTTTGAAACACCACAGGGAATGTTTGGGGTGTTTTTTTCTTTTTAACTTTATTTGATCCCTTTTTAAGCTGTTTTAACATCTGTGGATGTTTTTGAATTATAATTCATTCTCTCATTTCTTTATTATAGCACCAAGCAACATGAGAAAGCTGCCAATGGAAATGCCGATTGCCTTCTGACACTTTTGGATTACTGCAAACTTCAGGAACAATTAAAAATATACAGATAGCTTAAAAATAAAAGAAAATAGTAGGCTCCCTGCCTGAAAGCAGATACAGCAAATCCTTAAGCAGCTCTTTACTCACACACTGAAGTAGCTTCAGTGCTTTTGGTGGCACAAGTTTGAGTTCTGTGCTCAGTTAATCACCTTGAGCAGGGCCATGTCACAGGACTCCAGCTGAGGCATCCCATGGGCTGCTCAAGCCATGAGAAACAGGGCAATAACCCCCCAAAAAGTCCTGGGTGGATGCTGGCTGGAACAGGCACAAGGTGCAGCAGGGCCAAGCCCATCTCTGTTCAGCCCCAGTAAACACACACAAGCCAGGCAGCAGATTTAGGAGAAAATGCAAAAAATAAATACAAATAAGGACAGGCAAGGACTGAGGAACCATCCCAAGAGATTTCTTCTGATATAATTTCCTCTAATGTGGGTTCTGGAAGCCTGTTAAAACACCCAGTCCCTCCCAGGCCACTCATGGGGCATCTCTCTGTGACACACACTTGGTGTCCTCCAGATCTCTGACCGAAGTTGTTGGCAGAGGAGTGATGCATTTCTATACACACAACTGCTGTGCTACGATGAACCAGGATACCCTTGGATACTACTGAAAGATCAACCCCCTTTCTGCCTCCAAAATGGGATAAAATAACCACAATAACCCAGGGAAAGCAGGGTGAACCCATGTGCTCTTTGGTTGCTCGCTGTATTTACTGGGGTAAGCCACACCAAGCAAAGAACAAATCCCAGCATTGATCCATCACCTCACTTGGAGAACCTGCATCCCTCTTTGTAAAGGGTTATTTGCATCCCAGATGGGAGACCCAAGCTCAAGTACAATTGAAAACCAGGTTCCAAGGTTTTGCTCAGCACAGAACAGCTCAGAGCACAGACACCCTGCACATCCACAGACATCTATTTTCCATTAGGAAGAGATTTAACAGAAAAAATGGTAATAACTGTAAACATATTGATCATCACATATAAACTGATACATCCAGAAAGAGCAAAACCAGCCCTTTTGGTAATGTGGGAGCAGAAGCAAAAGCTATCTGGGTACACACTGGCCAGCCTTGCCAGTATCTCTCTCCCCACACATACTGAGGCTGTAAAATCTATGCATCTATTAAAAGCCCATTTAGTTATAAGGAATTTCATGCACAGCTTGGATTTGAAACCAGTGATGGCCAGGAGGCACAGAGTCAAACAGATCCACTCAACACTCTTCTGGGATATGAAAAAAAGAATCCTGGACACTTGTTCCATCAAAAAAAATCATCAACATGCTCCCTAGAAAATCCAAGCCCTTCTATCACCAAATCCCAGCTGTCCAACATTGCAAAGCAAGACATTTTTTAAGCAAGACCAGATTAAACCAGTAAAACCACAGAAGGACTGAACAGGAGAATTTTGTCCCACGTGGTGGGAGCGGCAGCACCAAACACCAAACATCACACAGGCTGTCACTGTTGAGAAGCTGAACTTCCAGACAGGCAGATCAGAGGTTTCACCACTGCACTGGCTGTGGCTGCACAGGACAGAGAAAGGGACAGCCCAGGCAGTGACAGCACATCTGGCAGGATGGCACATGTGCCTCCTGATGTCACCAGACGTCCCCAGGGGCTCTGATGGAATCCTCTGCTGAAAGGCTCAAATACAGGCAAACTTGGAAAGAGTCAGGTGGGCAAGGGGTGGCCCCAAGGCACCAGCCCCAGGGGGACCTGCAGCACTGACCCCACCAGGGGGACCCCAGGCAATGCTTGGTGCACACCCCAATACAGAGTGTCCCAGTGTTGTGGGGCAAAGGCCTCCATGGGGAGGCTCAAATGCACCAACCCCAAGGGGGTGAGCAGCTCAAAGAGCAACTGCACTGCACCAGAGAGACTGTGGGAGGGGAAAACTTACAGGATGAACAACCGTACAGAGTGAGGAACCCCATGGGGGGACAGTGACACAGCAGCTGCTATGGGGGAGCAACCCTATGGGATGACAGCAACACCATGGAGTGGGCAATCCTATGGAATGACAGCAATGCTGTGAGGGTGACAGCAATGCACCAGCCCCTGTGGGGTGACAGGAACCCTACTGAGGTGACAGGAACTCTATGGGGTGACAACAGTGCACCAGTCACTATAGGGGAAAATCCCTGTGGAGTGACAGTAACCCTATGGAGGTGACAGCAACGCACCAGTCACTACGAGGGAAAAACCCTAGAGTGACAGCAACCCTGTGGAGATCCTTGTGGGTCCCTAGTCCCTATAGGATGAGCATCCCTATAGGATGACAGCAACCCTATTGGGTGACAGCAACGCTATGGAGGTGACAGCAATGCACCAGCCCCTCTGGAGTGAGCAGCCCTATGGGGTAACAACCCCATGGGGTGACAGCAATACACCAGTGCCTTTAGGATGAGCATCCCTATAGGATGACAGCAACCCTATTGGGTGACAGCAACGCTATGGAGGTGACAGCAATGCACCAGCCCCTCTGGAGCAGCCCTATGGGGTGACAACCCCATAGGGTGACAGCTACACACCAGTCCCTATAGGATGAGCATCCCCATAGGATGACAGCAACCCTATGGGGTGACAGCAACACTATGGAGGTGACAGCAATGCACCAGCCCCTCTGGAGTTATCAACCTTATGGGGTGACAGCAACCCTATGGAATGACAGCCACCCCATGGAGTGACACTGATGGAACAGTCCCTATGGGATAACAGCAACCCTATGGCATGACAACAATTCCCCAGCTCCTACAGAATGAGCATCCCTATGGAATGACAGTAACCCTGTGGGGTGAGAGCAATGCACCAGCCTCTCTGGAGTGAGCAATCTATGGGGTGACAACACCATGGGGTGACAGCAACACACCAGTCCCTATAGGATGAGCATCCCTGTAAGATGACAGAAACGCTATGGGGTGACAGTCCGTCTGGAGTGAGCATCCCTATAGGATGACAGCAACCCTATGGGGTAATAGCAGTGCACCAGTCCCTTTAGGATGAGCATCCCTATAGGATGACAGCAACCCTATGGGGTAATAGCAGTGCACCAGTCCCTTTAGGATGAGCATCCCCATAGGATGACAGCAACCCTATGGGGTGACAGCAATGCTATGGAGGTGACAGCAATGCACCAGCCCCTCTGGAGTTATCAACCTTATGGGATGACAGCAACCCTATGGTATGACAACAATTCCCCAGCTCCTACAGAATGAGCATCCCTATGGAATGACAGTAACCCTGTGGAGTGAGAGCAATGCACCAGCCCCTCTGGAGTGACCAATCCATGGGGTGAGAGCAAACCTATGGGATGACACCAATGCACCAGTCCCTGTGGGGTGACAAAAACCCTACAGGGTGACAGCAACTGGTGACAGCAACCCTACAGGGGTGACAGCAGTTGCACCAACCACTCTGGAGCGAGCAACCCTACAGGAGTGACAAGGATGCTCCATCCCTATAGGATAAGCATCCCTATGGTATGACAACTACCCCATGGAGTGACAGCAACCCCATGGGGTGACAACGATGCACCAGCCCCAGTGGGGTGACAGCATCCCTCCGAGGTGACAACGATGCACCAGTCTCTGTGGGGTGTCAGAAATCCTATGGGGTGACAATGATGCCTAGCTCCTACAGAAAGAGCATTCCTATGGGATGACAACAACCCCATGGGGTGACAACGATGCACCAGCCCCTATAGGACGAGCATCCCTATCCCTATGGGGTGATAGCCACCCCATGGGGTGACACCAATGCACAAGTCTCTGTGGGGTGACAGAAATCCTATGGGGTGACACCGATGCACCAGCCTCGATAGGACGAGCATCCCTATGGGGTAACACCGATGCTCCAGCCCCCAATGGCTCAAGCCCCCACGCCGCTCCCCGAAAGCTGATCGCGATGCACCAGCCCCTACGTGGCCAGGGTCGCCACGGTGCCACCTCCTCGGTGGGGTGACCCCACGGGCTGTCCCGCCGCCCTTCCACGCCCGCGGGCGGGCTGGGTACGTTACCCGCATCCCCGCCGGGCAGGGCGGGCGGCAGCGTGGCCGTGTAGAGAGCGGCCACGGCAGCGCCCAGCGCCCCGGCGGCTCCTCCCGCCCCGGCGCGGGTCCCGATCCCGGTGCGGGCCCCGATCCCGGTCCCGATCCCGATCCCCGCTCCCATGTGCGCCGCCACCTTCCGGGTTCGGCC
Organism: Sakesphorus luctuosus; assembly: GCA_013396695.1. NCBI lineage: Eukaryota > Metazoa > Chordata > Aves > Passeriformes > Thamnophilidae > Sakesphorus > Sakesphorus luctuosus. The sequence continues at coordinate 498,359 of VWZD01025248.1, read as the reverse complement.
GC
>VWZD01025248.1:480653-491252 GCA_013396695.1 Sakesphorus luctuosus | reverse complement strand
TGGCACTGAGTGCCATGATCTGGTAAAGGGACTGGAGTTGGCCCAAGGGTTGGACTTGATGATCTCAGAGGTCTTTTCCAACCCAATCCATTCTATGATTCTATACTAAATCCAGATTAAAATCTGGCGTATTCCCAGATCTGCCTTGCCCATTTACATCACCCATGTGGCCAGAGCATTGCATGAGCAGCCCGTGTCCAAGCCAGCTGCCTTGTGGAAGATGTAGGAAGGACCCCAAATCCATCATCATGGAATGGTTTGGTTTGGAAAGGACCTTAAAGACCATCTTGTTCCACCCTGCTGCCATGGGCAGAGGACACTTCCATTGGACCAGGCTGCTCCAAGCGCCATCCCCTTAAGACAGAAAACTTCCAATCTGACACTACCTGATCATGAATTTGAGGCAGAACAAACTGTCCCTGAGCATCTTTTTAACACCAGGTGTTGACAATCACATGAAAACAATTTTTGACATAAAGCAAGAGGCCAAGGGCTTTGCAGTGTAATGATGTTATTTAGAATTATTGTTTAGGGGTGGATAAAAAGAAACAATATGTATATAAGGCAGTTCTTGAGACCTTCAGAACCTTCATGTTGCATCAACGGAAGGAGAGCAGCTGCTACAGCCTCCTGCTTGAAACAGGACAGCACTTCAGAAAAAAATTCTTTCGAGAGAGAGTGCTCAGGCATTGGAATGGGCTGCCCAGAGAGGGGGTGGATTCCCCATCCCTGCAGGTTTTTAAGGTGAGCTTGGCCGTGGCACTGAGTGCCATGATCTGGTAAAGGGACTGGAGTTGGCCCAAGGGTTGGACTTGATGATCTCAGAGGTCTTTTCCAACCCAATCCATTCTATGATTCTATGATTCATGTTGCCACTGCTTATAATTTAGAAACCTCAGACTTCTCCTCCTCTTCTTTCTGTTGCCTGGTATTTTCAGGCTCCTCACAAGTCAGAATGAGAAAAATACATCTAATTTTTCAAAAGCCAGAACTGCTGGTGCAGAAAATAGCCAAGTGCAAGGGACTGAGCTCTGCTTCTTCCTTCATTGGGATAAATCCAGTGTCCCTTGCTGCCTCCAGCTGATTTACTCCCCATTTGGTGTAACTGCAAGCAGAATTTGCCTCTTGCTGTTTTTCCATGGCATTAAGGCCTTTAAAGAAAATCCTACAAAAAGATTTAGGCGCAAACAAAATCTCCTGCTTTCCACAAATCTGCCTGAACTTACACGGCAAAGGGAAACACAGAGGAACTGAAGGCTCTTGCAGGGGGTGGGGGACTCTCTAGCAGGGTCAGCTGTGCATATATTTACACATGATATTAGCAGGAAAAAGGACAAAATGGGTGCATGGCGACCCAAGGTGGTCCAAATGTTCTGTGCTATCATTTCTGCTGGGGTCAGAGGTGTCGTGGGTTGGTGACTTGATAAGCATGATGAGCTAACAAGCAACAGCTTAATCAGCACAGATAATTCTTCTGCAATCTTGGGGATAATTACAGCCTTTTTTCTGATTTTTAGGAACCTTGTGGATTTTTTCCCCTCATAAATATGAGATAATGGTGTACAACTTGACCTTCCCAAACAAAGCTTTTGCAGAAAGCACTGTAATATCCACTGGTGTTCATGAACATCACTATCAGCTTATCTAGGCTGGGTTTTTTGTCTACTACCCTGGAAAGAACACCAGGAAGACTATGAAAAACCTTTAAAATTTATTGGATTTTTATACACATGGATGAAATCCATCAGGGTCTGAGTCCAAGATGTCACTCCTGTTATTTTCTGGGAGACACCAAGGGCAGGATGGAGGCATTGCTGGGGGCTCATCTTTTATCTACCCGTAAAGGACTCAGCTCCACAGCAGTTCTGGGGAGGGAAGCTTTCTGCTGAACACCATGAGCTTTGCATAACCCATCCCTTCACCTGGCACTTCCTTCCCTTACCCTGGCCAAAATCACACCTCTGAGAGGCTCCCCCTGAAACAGCTGCTCTGTCTGGAAGGTGGAGACAACGACAACCCCTCGGTGTTCAGAAAGGATGTAGCAGAACAGGAGGAAGGCAGGACAGTCTGCAGGCCCCAGGGTGGCCGCCTCGAACCGCCCTGTAACTCCTGCACTCCAGACAAGATGTGTCAGAATTCCTGACTGGAGGGTGGGGGATATCCTGTGTCCCACCTCCTTTGGCTCACTTGAGTTTCTCCCATCATGGGCCGGCTGGAATTAAAATAGTCGGGCCCGTGCGTTGCCAAATTCCCTCGGCTGTGCTCAAACAGGAGCTGCTGCTCCTCTCCGCCCCTCACTCGGTTGTTTGTGCCTGTAATCACTGGATTTCCCAGCTGGTCTCCCAGCCCAGGACCTGCTCAGCTCCAGTGAGCAAATATGAGTAGGGGAATTCAGTCCAAGCAGGCAGGTGCAGTGGCTGGATGGCTTGTGGATTTTCCTTCTGCCACACAACAACAGTTACCGCACACATGTTGCGAAGATAAGTGTTGTTTGCCGTCGGTGGGGGGAAAGCCAGAGCCTCGCTGGAATCTGGGAGTCTTGCTGTCAAAGAGAGTGGAAGGTGTGTGTGAAAACAGGGCAGGATGCTCTCTCAGCAGCTGAGGAATAAAAGATGAAGCATTTTGATCTCGACTTCTTGCTAACAGGAAGCACATCTTCCAAGGAGACAGTGGGTGTGGAGTTAGATCTGCATCCAGCACTGATGGGAGCGCTCCTGGAGTGTTAGGCTCAGGTCAGGCTTCCAAAGGAGACTTCTTAAAACGTAGGAGAGGTCTAAAAATTGCTGTAAGCACCAGTAGGGATGCAAAAACCCCCTTCATACTTCCATTTAGCAATCTACAGCTTAGCAGAGAGGAGGGTGGGCGGTAACGTGGCTGTAAGTACCCCATGAGGAGATTTCTGACACTGGAAGGCTGATTAATTGAGCAGATGAAGCCAAAGGGAGCCTGAAGTGCTAAAAGCTGCAATTAGATAAACTACACCTAGGAGTAAGGTTCTGAGTGAAGGGAATTAAGCACTGGAGATATTTGACTGGGATGGCAGATCCTGGTTCACTCCTCTGCACAGTGATGACCACACACACCACTTTCTCCTCTTGGTGTTCCCTGTTTCTTTCCTATCCCCCTTTTGTCTTTTCCAGGGAATACAGGGGAAGTCAGGGTTTGAGATGACTTAAATGTCCCTCAAACCCTGAGTGGAGAGAGAGAGCCCAATAAGAAAAAGCCCAACAGAAGATCCAGTCTAATGGGGTTCAGTGTTTAACCCCCAGGATACCACAATTCCCAGATCAGCTGAGAAGTCTTGGCTTTCCCCTAAATTTTTTGCTTTAGGGATGAAGACTCCAAATTCCTTCCCATCTCATGCCATGTTTCCATGGGACTAAGACAAGGCAGAGTGATCCAACCCCATATATAACAGGTGATCTGTACATACAACCAGTGCCACTGGCCTTATTCCACCCTGTAAAGCAGCACCCACTCCTGAAGTCCATGGAGCTCCAGGAGGCCAAGGTTGGAAGGAAAGTAAGACCTCCTGTTTCTAACAGCCTCTAATCCCTGCCCTCCATAATCAGTTTTAAAATGGCCATCAAATCTTCCCTCTGCCTCTAATTGAAAAAGTGATGTCAGCAGTAATCTGCTGCCCCAGTTTCTCCCCACATCTTTGGGCAGTTTGGGCTAATGCATTGTTTCATAAACATATGTTTTAGCCCAGCCGTGTGCAGGCACACACAAAGAGAAAGCTCTGAACACACTGCACTAGTTATGGAGCCTAATGCCTTAAATATTACTTTTAGTACTAATGTCAGATTATTAAAAACATAATCCATTCTCCTGATTGGACCTAATGTAAGCAGGAGGATAAGAGGGCTTCTATCCATGCATTAACACATTTCATGGAGTGTAAAGCCACTTTCTTCCTCTTAAAACATAAGGTCAGGAACTAATAGAATCTGTACTTGAAGTGGGTTTTTAAAACATATTACAGAGAAAGTTTAGTGAAAGTTAATCTGTCGATAAGTGTCGGCTGGAGCTGTGCGGGTAAACAAGAAATAAATGTAATTCACATGCAATTTTTTTCCCCTGTTAAAAATCTATCTGTGCACTTTAAAACATTTATGTTTAAATAGAGCAGAGACCAGCACTAAGAAGCACTCAGCCCAAAGCAGCTTTATATAATGTGTCGTAAGGGACTAAAATAAAGTAAGCTACCCAAATCTCACAAAGATAAAGGGAGAAGGGCTCTGACCCCATGTGAATTCTCCCCTCATCCCACCCATGTGCTGCTCCTGGGCTTCATTCCTTGTTCTTGTGCACCTCTCTGTGGTGGCATTCCCCATCTCCCTCCAGCTTTCCCCCCACATCTGCTCTGTGCCCAGGCAGCGCTGGGGCTCGGGGGCAGTTTGGCAGTGGTGGGGCAGCATTCCTGGCACCCTGGTCCCCACCAGCATGTCTGTCACCTCTCCATCGTGTTCAGCCTCTGCCAACCTCCTCCTTGCCAACCACTGGGCCTCCTCAGCCACACATTCCCGCTGTGGTGGGCTGAGTTGTGTCCCAAATGAGCCCCCTTTGCCCATTTCCTTTGCCCAACCTCTGGGGAGCAATTTGGAAAGCCCAAACCAGGAGCTGAAGCAAAGACAACATCAACAAAAGGCTGATTTTTTTCACAGGATCCACCCACAAATTTGGCAAACCCATCGTTTTCAAGCAGCCTCAGCTCTCCAATGCTGGTGGAGGCCAGGCAGCTGACCCTCCTGCAGCTCATTTAATTGCTTTTTTGGGGGCCTGGGGGGCTGGCAGGAGGTTCAGAAAGCACACTTTGGAGCACAGAGCTGGGGTGACTGTCCTCCCAGGGGAAGGCACACAGCCAGCTGCCCAGCTCTGTCTGTTTTTTACTCCATCAGCACATCTGGGCTGCTCCACCACCACCCTGTCTAAAACAGCAACCATTTGATTCCCTTAAAATGGATCTATGAGCCATTGAAGGGGGTACAGGCTGCTAAGGGAGGGAGAGGAGAGGGCAGCGAGAGAAGCAGAAGGTGGAAGCTCGCCCTGGCAGGCACCAGGACTTGGCCCTCGTGCTCCCAGCCACATGCCAGAGATTTGAGCTTCATGAACAGGCTCCAACCATCAGAAAGAGATTGATGACATATGGATTTCATACATTCAGCAAATGAAAGAAAAGCTCTCTACAGCTGCATGGGATTAGCAGAATTTACGTGCCCTTCCTTATAGCAAAGATCCTGGAGAAGGGCTGTGTGGGTGAGATGCCAGTGAGGGTATGTGGTCAATCCTTTGCAGAGGTGACCTCAGCACTGTCTAGAACTACCTGAAGGGAAGTTGTGGCCAGGTGGGGATTGGTTTCTTCTCCCAGGCACTCAGCAATGGGACAAGGGGGCATGGGCTCAAGCTCTGCCAGGGCAAATTGAAGGTGGAGAGCAGAAAAAACTTCTTTGCAGAGAGAGTGCTGAGGCATTGGAATGGGCTGCCCAGAGAGGGGGTGGATTCCCCATCCCTGGAGGTTTTTCAAGTGAGCTTGGCCGTGCTACTGAGTGCCATGATCTGGTAAAGGGACTGGAGTTGGCCCAAGGGTTGGACTTGATGATCTCAGAGGTCTTTTCCAACTCAATCCATTCTATGATTCAATGATTCTATGATTAGTTTGTGAGTCTGATGGTGGTAACAGAGCAGGAGGGAGCTGCTATCCAAACCCCTTACATGGCTCATGTCCATAGCAGAAGCTGAGCACGCCTCGGGGGATCAAAAATCCCTCCAAATGGGAATTCCGTGGCCATCTCTAAGGCTATGATTTTGTCATGGCAGCCACAGGAGCCATGCATTTGAATTAACTCCATGAAATCTTGCAAATGGATGGAGAAAACCCTCTAATTCGGCAGGTCCTTTCTTTCATTTCCAAAAGATGGTGCTGTGCCATGAGCTGAGCACAGCTCAGATGGGAGGAGGTGTCACTCAGCAGGAAATTAGCTCTCCTGGCTGTGCCTGTGCCCAAGACATGGAGCTGAGTGGAGGGGTGGAGGGGGTGAGGGAATGTGACCAAGGTCAGGATGAGATGTGGAAAATTTGATCCAGAGCTCACCTTGGGCAGAGCAATGTTGAGGCAGTGGCAGAGCCGTGTGACAGTGCTGGCTCTCAGCACCAATTAAAGAGAAAGCAGAAATCAGAGCTAACGAAGGGGCAGCTGGTCTGGCATTGCCAGCTGGGCAGTGTCTCTGGTCACACCACGGTGTGATCTTCTGTATTGGAAAATTTCCCATGTTTGGTCAAATTCAGACACTTCATGAGTGCAATTTCCAATTAAATACTTGAAACCCCCTTGAACCTTGGTGCCACCGAAGTGATGGCATTCCCACTGTGGCCTTTGATGTTGCTCAGGAGCCACCAGTGCCTTGGTGAGGTGGTGGTGGGTGTGAACTTGCAGGTGGCAGCTGCAGCTCAGGGTCACACCTCCACCAGAGAGTAAATTAGCACCTCCTCATACTCATTAGTGCAAGATGTAGCTGTGTCTGTGTGTGTGTGTGTCTCAGGCAGGCGCTCATGACAGATATTTTACTATCTAAAAGCATCTTTAAGCCAAGTGCCTCACTTGGTATTGTTCCAGGGAGTTTCCCCCCTCCTCTTATCTCCTCTATGACATAAGCTAAAATTCACTACTCTGAACCTGGAGTCACATCATCTGCTGGAAACTCCAGCGTCCCTTAAGCAGTGTCACCAGTGTGGAAGCAATTTGGGGTTTCTTACCTCTTTTTTTGAGATTCTTGGCACCAGAGTCAACAGCACAACCTCTATATGTTCCTGATCCTTCAGCAAGACCTCCCTTATTCCCACACTCCAAATGGAATGCAGATTTCCCTCAGGAGAGCAGGATAAGGGTAGTTAACAGCTTTATGTGTCATATTTATTTCATGAAGAGCTTCACAATAAAGGCATGAGGCGGGGGCATGGTGGGACTTGTCATCCTCTGCCCACCCCTAAGCAGGCAGACTGGGGCTGGTGGTCAGATATCCTCAGGGAACATATTGCCCATCTGAAGGGAAAGTGGAGGGTTAAATAATGGTGGATAAAACCAGTGTGGTTCCTGGACAACCAAGGCCACAGGAGTGGGTCTGCAGGAGAGGAAACTAAGCACTTGGAAAGAGCAACAACAGCTTTTCCATGTTCAAGCCCTTTAATCCATAACCTTTTAATTTACAGACCACAGAGAGGAACTGTTAAAATGCGTTTTCTATGCAATATAGACAAGTGTATTGAAATACTACCCTCTTACTCAAGGGCCAGCCCTTGAATTCCTGATTAGGTTTGTGTTTAACCTTTCTTTGCTGGCCTCTGGTTAAGTTTGGCTTCCTGGCTGTTGCACCAATGAATGTATAATCCTATTTACCCGGCCAAAACATTAATCACAGTTGCCTGATGGAGTGACTGATACATGAAGGACCTACAGGAGGCCAAGGTGGTGATCCCACCAGCTTTCCAACTCCCCAACTCATCTTTCCTGTTTGGAAAGTCTTTCCCACTTGGAAAGTCTTCCTCATCCACCCCCATTGTGATGAGAATGAGAAGAAGAGAAGCAAAGACCTACCTGTGAGAGAAGTCAATTTTGGGAGGCTATCAGGTGAGGCAGAAGGAAGACATTTCATCAAGGGGTGGCCTGTGTGACCATTACACACTTAAAATTATGGCAACACATTTGCACAGGGCACAGGGGAAGTGGCAGCTCATTTATCAAAGGATGGGAGCATCAAACTGGACAACACAGGAAGAAGAGGCTAAAAACCACCTGGAAACACAAGCAGCTGAAGTTTCAAACATTAACAAATTTGGCAATGCCTCCTGTTTAGCAGATCAGTGAGTACTGAACCAAAATGGGGCCAGGAGCTAATTATATGGAAATATTTCTGTTTGCACACTGCACTGGAAGGCAAAGCAGAGGACAGCTAATATATCTGCACCACTGACAGGAATATTAAGTTTTCTGTGGTTTTGCTGCCACAGCTACCTTTCTCAGCATGCATTCTGTCCTAGTTCCTATTAAGGTGAGAGCAGACTCAAACTCATTAATTGTCTGCGTTTTAGATATGATAAGAATTTAGTGGTTGGTGTTAATTAAACTACAAAACAACCCCTCTTGCTGCCTCTGTGCATTCCAAGTTGGAGCAATTAATTCACTCACTTAAACTGATCAAGATTTAATTACCATCACTCTATGCAATTACTCCATAATTAAAGTAATTTGGTTCATTCCACTCGCTGACAGTGTCATTGAACAGCCATTCATAGTACCAAAAGAAGTGATAATTAACTTAAAGAACAGCTCAAGGCAGTTTTACACAGACTTTTTGTTATGCCTAAATATACCTTTATGGGAGAAAGAAGCCTATCATGTACTACAGGTGCTTCCCTAGTAAAGGGGTTCAGATGCTTTGTGTTCAATTTTTTTCAGCCAATGTGCTGTAACAAACCCAATTTTGGGGAAGGCTCTGTAGTTGCCACCAGATAACACAGCATTTTGTGCAGGCAAGCACAATAAAACCTGGATCCTTCCAGCAGGACAGGCATTCCCTGCCTGTTCCTGGAGACTCCTCAGTAGGAAAGAAGCAAAATCCTCAATAAAAAGCTCCCTCCACCCAGATAACTCTTCCAGCTCTTAGATCTTATCAAGTATCTCGGGGCAGAGCAAGTCCCCACTCAATGGGACCAAGGGAAGGCTGAGGAGTCTCAGGGCTTTTAAGGATCAATGTCCTTAGTCCCCGGGTTTTTTGACAATCATAGAATTATTTGAGTTAGAAGGGACCTTAAAGACCATCTCATTCCACTCCCCTGCCATGGGCAGGGACACTTTCCACTCTCCCAGGTTGCTCCAAGCACCATCCAACCTGGCCTTGGACACTTCCAGAGATCTATAAGTAAATATCTGGTCTTGGTGTTCATGGCACATTTATTTAGAACTCAGTCTTCTGCTCATTTTATTCTAGAAAACCATTTTGCTGGTGGAATTCTTCCTCAAGAATTGGAAGCAATATTGCTGCCTGTTTTCAGAAAAAGGGTGTTTGTACTCCCAGGTACAAAGTTGGTACCAGAAACGTCTGTGCTGAGCCCCCTTTGAAGAGGTCAAACTTATTGGACCAGTCTAATCTTTCCCCAGTAATGCTGTAAAATGCCCATGCCAAGCTCTCCACAGGATGGGCAGAGGAACAGGCAGACATTAAGCATGCAACATTTGTGCCGGTTTTTTTCCCTCACCATAAAAATGTTGATCTAGAGAGTCATCTCAAACAAGTGGAAGAAGCACCTTGCTCTCCAGGGAGCTGTGCATGAGTTTCAAATCAGTTGCTGGTATCAACCTTTGCCAGGCTCTCTGCTGTCTCCATCCAGGCAGACACACAGGGCAGGTGTCACTTAATTTGAGCTATATGAGAATTGGGGCCCCCCTTTTTTTGTTAAAAGTACAGATTTTCTCTGCTGGAAAGAGAGAAACACCTCTGGAGAGCATCACCTGCCACTCTGAGTGGGACCTCAGGTAACTGGGATGTGTCCTGTCCTCAAAGGCCCCATCTTTCCTCACCAGCATCATGGTGGCCAAGACGAATCCACCTCCTGCTTCAACAGGACGTTCTGTCCATGCTCAGCCTCTTCCTCCATCAAACAGCATCCTCAGCTTCTCACACACACACGTCATGGGTGCTCTCCATACAAGAGAATCACAGACTGGTTTGAGTTGGAAGGGACCTTAAAAACCATCCAGTTCCAACCTCCTGCCATGGGCAGGGACACCTTCCACTACCCAAGTTGCTCAAAGCCCCATCCGACTCGGCCTTGAACTGGGTGCAGAGGTGACCAGTGGTGGTGGCACTGTGAGATGTACAGGGAGCAGCATCAGGTTTGGAGATCTTTCTTGTGAGAAGCAATGAATGGAGCTGGACTTACACAGAGCAGGAAAAAAACAGATCTAAACCCAAGCAGACATTGGGTGTCCTTGATCTGATGGACAATATGGATCCCAAACACACGAGGTTCCACTGATCATCAAACTGCTGGGAGAAATGAAGTTTTGTAGTTGTCAGGGCTGGGTGATTCTGATCAGAGGAAAACTGGGGATTTACAAGTGATTTAAGCAGAAAGTGAGACAAAAACTAGGTAGTTTAAGCAGAAGGTAATGGGGTTAAACTGAAAGGGGAAATTTAGGTTAGATAGACAGAAGAAATTCTTGGCTGTGAGGGTGGGCAGGCCCTGGCACAGGTTGGACAGAGAAGCTGTGACTGCCCCATCCGTGGAAGTGTACAAGGCAAGTTTGGACAGAGCTTGGAGCACCCTGGGCTAGTGGAAGGTGTCCCTGCCCATGGCAGGAGAATTAGAACTAGATGATCTTTAAGGTCCCTTCCCACCCAAACCATTCTATGATTCTAAGGTGAGATGGAAACAAAGTGGTTTAAGCAGAAGGTGAACAGCTTCTAAAGGGGACTGTGGTCCCTGGCCTCATGAGGAATCAGATCCTGGACTGGCCCTGCAGTCCTGTGACCCATTTTGGAGGTGGCATTTCCCTGCAAGTCCTCCCTTGGTGCTCTTCCATCAGCCATTAAATCTGTG
>VWZD01025248.1:449207-479497 GCA_013396695.1 Sakesphorus luctuosus | reverse complement strand
TTGCTCTTCTCTGGCCCCGCTCCAGCCCCTCAATATCCCTCCTGAACTGAGGGGCCCAGAACCTTAAGTGCACCACCTTATTGCTCCCGGGTGTTTGAAGAGCTGGCAAAGGTCCTCAGCAGGATCTGCTGGGTGCTGAGAATGGTTTAGGGTGAATAAGAGCTCAACTGTGTGTTGCTTCCCCCCTTGAGGCTGAATCCAAAGGCGGCTGTAAGGAAGTTAAAAGCTTTCTTTTTGCTGTCAGTGGGTTTGGGCCATGGGAATGGCTTGAAGCTGGGACAGGGGAGGGTTAGGTTGGATATTGGGAAAAGGTTCTTCACTCAGAGAGTGATTGGGCACTGGAACAAGCTCTCCAGCGAAGTGATTGTGGTACCAAACATGATAGAGCTCGAGGAGCATTTGGACAAAGTCTCTCAGGCACACTGTGGAATTTTTAGGGCTGTCTTGTGCCGGGTCAGGAATTGGACTTGATCCCTGTGGATCCCTTCCAACTCAGGATTATTGTATGGTTCTATGGACATTGGCAGTAGGACAGCCTTTCATCTGCTCCTGAAACATCCTGCTGCTACTTTCACTCATATTTGAAGAGCATGTACCTGCTCCCAGTACCTGTCTGAGCCTCACCAGGGTCCTGTTTAACTTGGGTCACTGGTGTGACCCTCCCCTGAGGTCTGTGACACATCTTCTCAGTTCTCCCTGTTGTACCATCTCACTTTTCCTTTCTTCCAGGCTCAGGCAGAGCATTTCAGGATGGGTTATCCACCACAGCCTTTGCCCCAGGGCTGCATTTTCCTGTGGCTGCTGCCTGGAGGGGGATCCTGACAGCGTGTGCCACATCCAGCACACCCCCAGGTGCTGGCCCCACAGCTCTGTGCCACCTACAACAGCATCTGTACCAGTTTAGGAGTCTCACTGAGTCCACCTGGAAACAACAGAGTTGTGGACAGGCCTGTGAGGGCGTTCGCAAACCTGCAAATTCACAGATTTCTGTGTATTGCACTCAGAGGTCTCTGGTTTACAGATCGTGGATAAACTGAGGACAAGATCACCTACTAGTGGCCACAGGGCCCCAGAGATTCTTTCAGGAGGCAGCAGGATGCTGTTTTCCTGGCCAGCTTCCCTGGCAGCACTACCCAGGGCTTGTGAAGGACAGCGACTGGCAGCGCCAACCCTGCGAGGCAGCGCCGATACATCCACAACACCGGAGGTATTATTTCAGATTAAGCCCAGATTAAGCCCATTTAATTTTAACTCAGATTAAGCCCCTATTTAGAACCTGGCCCTGTTTCCTATGCAGCTGGGCTGGCCCCCCCCTCCACAGAGCATCACGGAGGGGTGTTGGATGCCACGCAGCCTCTGCCCCATCCTGCTAACTGAGAAGGAACAAGGGCCAATACCCAAACCCCCCCTGTCTCGGTTTCAGGTCTGTTTGCTCCAGCCTTACTACCAAGCATGATCTGTTCTCTTTACTAGGACATGATTGTTGTTCAGTTCTCTGTACCGTAGTATTAGGGCCCAATTAGTCAGGTAATGGTGGACATTTGAATAGAGCAAAATGGTAGCTAGCCAAGATTTTTTCTAGTAGTTTTGGCTGGGTCACCTATGAAAGGGAGCAGGCTGGGTCAAGGAGAGGAAGACTACCTGGGACCCTCCTTTTGGAGATGAAGAACAGAAAGACCCCTCCCCAAAATTGATGCCAGAAGAAAACACCGCCCCAGCTCCGCCCAGACCCCGCCTGTAATCAATATGCAATGAGATGTTGTAATCAATTATGTTCAAATGTATAAAATAGCCTACTTTGACACTTGCCAGGTGAGCAAGCCTCTGCAGCGTTTTGCTGCCTTGCTTCAGGCGCAGAAATAAATACCTGCTGCTAATGGATGCAAAAACTTTCTCTTAGCAGTTATTTTGCGGCGTTTTCGCTTATCACTAACACAGACCAGTTAAAACACTGAGTTACTAAAATAAGGCTTTGCTCGTGAAAACTTGTGTTAAGAGTAGAGCCCCTCATGCATTTTGGGGTGAGGCTTATTATTTTGTGGCTTCAGGAGGGACCCCAATGCCTGCTGCAGTCCATGGGGGCTTGGGGCAGACTTGAGCACGAAGGAGCTGCGCTGGTTTAATCTCTAAATAACGATGGAAGTGCAAGTGTGTGAATTACTCCAAATGAATGTATCACCCACACACGCTACGCTCTCTGCATATCTAATTACACACCATTTGCTCCTGCCTTGCTTTTTAAGAAATACTCCACAATCCATCAGCGCCTTTCAAAGAACTAATTACAAGGAAATTTAGGGAAAGAGGAGTTTTGGAGCCTTTCAGACTAACTGGAAAACAGCAGTGGGGAGAACATAAAATCAATCTCACTTATTTTTCAATCTTGTTTTTGTTACCAGGGCATCCCAAAGGTCCAAATCTAGACCAGACAAGGCTATGTGAGGAGATACACAACCCAAGAAGACAAGAAAAATCTCTGTTTCTGAGATGTAACAGTGAAGTGCAGCACATGAAGGGTGCACATGAGTGTTCCCAGCCAAAAAAAAAAAAAAAAAACCAAAAACAAGAAGTCTTTCTTTGACATAAATCTATGAGGATTCAAGGTTTCTTAAAAAACAGGCACCACAGCAAAGGCAGGTTTGGCAGCCCTTTTTTTTTTTTTTTTTGGTAATAGATTTCTGGAGTACCTGTTATTCTGCCTTGCCCAGCACAGCCTGCACCCTGTGATGTGATCCTAACCCTGTGCTGGGCTGTGATTTTAGGGGTCTGTGTGGTGTGTTTTCACCTCCTATTGACTGGTTGTGTACTTCCCTCCCCCTAATCCCTTGTTAATGGACACTTTCTTTGAGCCAGCTGAGATCTGAGTTATGTTGTCTTTGTGCTTCTCGCAGATTTTATTACTCGGATATCTTTGTTTTCATTATTTTGAGATTTGGGGATTTTGCCTCTTTCCATCATGTTGATTCCCATGGTTAGAGATGGCCTGGCCTCCCACAGCTCCTGTTTGCATTTGATCCAGGAGTGGTGGGAGAGCAGCTTCTCAGATGGGAACAGCACAGTCCTGCACTTACACCACCAAAGCCAGAGGAAAACCCACTTTGGGCTTTTGCTGGAAAGCACCTGTCACTTCCAAAGCAAAAAATTCTGCTGCTCCCTTGCTGAACTGGGCTGCACTGGTTTGAACTGGGCTCTGCTTGCAGGTGCACACCCAGCAAGCTGAAAACCACCCACAGCAGCAGGGAGGTAGCAGGTTAAGTGGGTAGGATGGGAAGCCCCCCAGCTCTAGTCCTGGGATGCCAGGAGACTTCCAAAATGTGGAGCCTGAGGCTGATGGAGCATATTTGGGTGCAAGCTGTCATGGAATCACGGAGTCAGCCCATGGCTTGGCTTGGAGAGGACCTCTAAAGACCATCTAGTCCAACCCTTCTGCCATGAGCAGGGGCACCTTCAGGCAGATCAGGTTGCTCACAGTCTTGATTTGAGGCAGCCACTGGTGACAGCCCTGAACAGTGCACAGGATGTTCAAGGACACCACTCTGACCTCCAGAGGAGGGAAAAAGCACAGTTCATGGTGCAACAAAGGGAAATGGAGAGCCCAGACAGCAGGATCCCTCCTCCAGGAGGGTCATGAGATCCACTGGGCAAATCCAGAGTTGCAGGGGAGGGCAAGGACAATTTTGGTGGGAAAGCAGAGAGGTGGAGATGCAGCAAAGCCACTGGCAGAAGGGAGACACACAATTAAAAACTTCCCAATCAACTCTTCTCCTTCTGCCACAACTCCAGGCAAAGAGCAGTGTGATACAACCAGGTTTTTTTCTTTTCATTTATATTTATGTATTTAGCCCCATCATCCCCAGGATGGGCACTAAGCCAGTCCAGGGAGGAAAGGCAGAGCACTCTGTGTTGGCATAACTTGAGCAGTCCTTGGAGATATGAGGCTGCACACGGGGACCAGACGGGCCACCAAGGGCAGGTGGGAACTGAAATGGTGCTGTATCAGGTTTTCAAGACAAGCAGAAAGGTGTTTTCTGATGCAGAAATCAGAAATGTGCCCACAGTTTCAGGAGATGAGAGAAGAATAAACTCCCCAAGAGTTCACAAAAAGAAATATGGTTTGTGGTGAGTTTCTCAGCCAGGCCACAGAACCTGGTGCTTGTCACAGCAGAGCTGTGGTCACAACATTCCTGGAGCTGAGAACCTGCTGTTTGCAGGCTGGGAGCTGCTTCCAGCCAAATGCCAGAGCCCAGAAAAGTCCTAACATGATCAACATCCCCACTTTGTCTTCTTTGTGCCCTCTCCTCAAAAAAATCAAAAACTAATCTGATATTTTGATGCTTCCTGATAGAAGTTACATCTGTCAAAATGACCTTTTGGCTAAAAAGCACTAGCTGGCATTAATCCTATTATTTCATCACGATTAGTAATTTTTTTTTATCAACCCAACACAGCTGCCATTTCATCTTGCACTAAGTGAATTGAAGTTCTCAGCTGGGGCACGCCACGCTCTCAGATGTGTGAAGCACTGATAGCCACAGCACGAACCACCCCTCCTTCTCCCTCCTGGGACCCCACACTTGACTCCAAGTCTGTGTTGAGCTGGTCAGAAAAGTCAGCTCAGCAGCAAGAAAAAATATTCTCTTTCCAGTTTGTGGATGCATCCGATGAAATTCAGGGTTATCCTTTGGGGTGGTGACCTCAGCAACTCGCAGCTGGGCAATGCCACAACACTCCTTCACTTCTGCAGAAATTAAAGAAATGCCAGAGAATTGCTGATGTCTTAAAAGAAAGAACAAATGCAAGACAGTCCTATCCCAAGATTGATTTTAAGGCAGATAAAGACGAGGGCTAAAGCATTCCAAATCCAATCCAACAAAGTCCTTAAGCACATGCTTTAAGGCAAGCAGAGGAATAATGCCATGGACTCAAGGGGGGTGTTTATCTGGTTTGTATTTATGAGGGTGCTTAAGTGCTTTGCTGGATCACGGTGTCAGGTGTGAGAGGTGAAACATCTGCCTGTGATGACCTCGGCACACACGGCCACCCTGGTGGGAGCTTCTCACAAGCTTCGTGGGGATGTGAGTCCAAAGGAAGGGGTGGCCATGGCAGAGTTAACTGTAAGCACAGCAAAGCCTGAGTGAGTGGTCAGGGGTACCGGTGTCATCTCCTGAGTCAGTTAGACAAACATCTCCCTAGTTTAGAGATCACCGGTCCCACCTGAGGGCCAGGCATGGGTTAAGTGGCCTTTTGAGGTCCCTGCTCACCTCAGTTGTGGTTTCTGGGTGAGGGAGGGGTTGGATGCACAGGATGTTGCCATGCTGAGCCCTGCCTGTGTGTTCCACTGAACATGGATAGACATGAGAATGGGCATGGATATAATCATGGGCAGGGATGTAATCATGGGCAGGGATATAACCATAGGCATGGATATAATCATGGGCATGGATATAATCATGGGCATGGATGTAATCATGGGCACAGGCCTAATCATGGGCACGGACATGGTCATGGACATGGACATGGAGAGTGACTTTTTACACAGGCAGACAGTGATAGGACAAGGAGGAACGGTTTTAAACTGTCAGAGAGAAGGTAAGATGGGATATTGGGATGAAATTCTTCGCTCTGAGGGTGGGCAGGCCCTGGCACAGGGTGCCCAGAGAAGCTGTGGCTGCCCCATCCCTGGGAGTGTCCAAGGCCAGGCTGGATGGGACTTGGAGCAACCTGGGCTAGTGGAAGGTGTCCCTGCCCATGGCAGGGGGTTGGAATGAGGTCAGTTTATGGTCCCTTCCAACCCAAACCACTTGGTGATTCTGTGATGGACATGTGAAGTTACATGTGAACCAACACAAGAACCCTCTGGGACCCACCTGACAGCAGATGGTGCTGGCAGTGGGAGCCTGGACTGGGACTGGGAATGCCCCCAGCCCACCCAGCCAAGAAGTGACAATAATTTACCAGGGCAGTTCCTTTCCACAGGGCATCCCAGGGACCTCATCTCCAGAGTTCAGCCAACACTGCAAATCCCTTCTCCTCTTGCAAACCTCCAGATGAACCGAGGCTGAGCCCCTCTCCTGGGACCACAGCCACAACCCCAGAAGAGAACCAGCCTTAGAAGATCCCTCTGTATTCAGGAGGCACTGTTGGATGGTGCCCACTCCTTCTGCAACTCTTCATTTGTCCTTTACAAGGTTCTGTGATTTAAGAATGTGTGTTAAATCTTCTGCAACAATCAATTCAAATATACAAGTTTGGCTATTCAAATTACTTTTCCAAAAGTACTTTAAAATGCATTAAGTTATTAATTGCCTGCTGGCACTTTAATCAAACGGGAAAATTGACATAGCCAGAGGCATGTATTTTTGTGCAAAGGAAATTTATTTAAGAAGAAACAGCGGCTCTTACTGCTTAATTTAAACTGAGAAAACTGTGGAAAATCAACTGCTATGGAAAATTAATAAAACATTTCCAGCTGCAAACAGTGACTAATTGTACAAGATGAAGACTGCCTGGAATTAATAACTTGCAATCTTCTGTGTGAAGAACCCCCTACCAGTTCAATTTACTGGGAGATTAAATTACTTCTAAGTTTGCCATATTAAAACAGAACATGAATAAAATGTTAGTGAAAGCACATCTATTATTTACTGTCTGTGATATGGATATAATTATTTCCAAACAACCACAATGTGACGTGACTGGCAATATTTAAATTATTTGCTAGCAAAGGTAGTTTTGCCACCTCGATTCCTATAAAAACAGCCCAAATGGGTTTTCACAGATGGCATATTCCTGCCAGGGGGAATTATCTCCTCATCCTGTGCCCCGTGGTGCCCAGCATTTCTGTCTCTTAGCTGCTCTTTTAGGACCAACACTGGGCTCCCCCAGTGCCCCTTGTCATAGGAACTCGATACCTCCTTCGCTTTGCTTGATTTTGATGTGTTTTCCCCCTTTTTCAAGTTGACTGCACTGAATGCCTGGTGCCAACAGGAGCTTTGGTGGTGGCAGAACACAACCAGCTGCCTGTTTTCCCCATGTGCAAGGGCTCCTTGCTGAACCCAGTGCAGAAAGCTCACCTGTGGAGATGCAAAACTCCTCCTTATCTCTTTCAAAGTGTGCCAAGTTTGTGGGGTGCATAAGCCCATTCCAAGGGAGAGGAAAACAGGAAGGTGAAAAAGAAAACCAAACAAGAGGGTGTTTGTTAAAACCCAAACAAAACCCAGTGTGATTTTGGAGCAATCTGAGAAGGAGCAGGAGGTGGGAGAGCCACAGAGGATGGAAGAGCTGCCAGCCCTCAGGAGCCCCCACTGGGACGTTGTGTGGTGCCCCCAGTGTGTCAGTGGGTGCTGAGATGATGAAAAGAAAGAGGTTCTGTGATAAGTGGTTTAGGTAGAGGAGATTTTCAAAGCACCAAGTGAGCTGGGAATGAGGAGAGACCACCTGGGACATGTTTGGGGCTGATGTGGTCGACCACATGCCCGCAGCCCTGCCATGAGATGCAAACTAGAGAGTAAGTCCTACAAGGAGTGGTTGAAGGAGCTGGGGGTGCTCACTCTGAGGAGAAGGAGGCTCAGGGGGACCTTCTCACTCTCTACAACTCTCTGAAAGAAGGTTGTAGTCAGGTGGGGGCCAGGCTGTTCTCCCAGGCAACAAACAACAGGACAAGGGGACATATTCTCAAACTATGCCAGAGGAGGATCAGGATGGACATCAGGAAGATTTTCTTCATGGAAAAGGCTGCCAAGCATTGGAACAGGCTGCTCAGAGTGGAGTTCCTACCTCTGGAGGTTTTCAAGAAAAAGCTGGACATGGCACTGAGTGCTATGGCTCAGCTGGCAAAGGTGATGTTTAGTCAGAGGTTGCACTCAACGATCTTGGAGGTCTCTTCCAACCTAAATGATTCTATGCTTTTGTGTGAAAATACTTCCAGGACCTTAATCTAAAATTGAGACCCCCTCCCAAGAAGACCCCAAGAAACAAAGTGTTGCAGAGAGATGGCATGGGAGGATGTTAATGGGCTGTAGGGTGTCAGTCCTTGCTCCTCTGCTTGGAGAAGACAGGAAGAAGGACTGTGTGGCAGCATTCCCATTTTAGAGGGGGCACACTGAGGGATGGAGTGACCTGGAACAGGCCATCTCTGGACATTGGGCTGGGCCATTGTGTTGGGCATCTGCAGTCACAGCCCTGGCGGAGAGACCACTCCATGTCCCTGTCTGTTCATCCAGGACTGAATGGTGGTGCCACCCCCAGCAAAGCCTCCTGACTGCTCAGGGATAGAAGGACACAAAGAGTTCTCAGGAAGGGATAAAAAGGGATGAGAGTGACAGAGCTGCATAAAACACAGCAGGAATCACTCAACAACTCCTTCCAACAGAAATATTTACTATTAAATGAGACTGTCATTAAGTCTTGGCAGAGATACAATTAACAAGTGCAATAAGCCAGAGCTGTCCAAGCAGCAGCGTTAGAGAAGAAGCGGATCAGCCACCCCTCTCCAGCCACTGTTGCCTGGGTCAGAAGAATTTAAGCATGAAGTGGTACCTTCACATCTTCTCCTCACCTTCACTGCTCTGCCATAGCACAGCTTCAAGCCAGGGGTGGTTCTTTGGAGCTGCAGTGAAGAGGTCCAGAGCTTCATCATGTGTCCTCATCCCAACAGGAACCATTTACACTTGTGCTTAAAGGGATTTGGGCATCCTCTGAGGAAATAATCACACTGCAATGGAGGGAAAGGTGCTCTCTGGTAACTGTGAGAACCCTTTTTGGCATTATTTCATCCTAGTCAGTCCTCAACTGTCCTTCCCAGCTAGGGGTGATTCCAACGGCTCACTCTCTCTTCCCAGGAAGGTCTCCTCAGGAGGATGCTGAACCCAAGCAGAAGTCCCTGTAGGGATGAGTCAGCCCATGCCCAGCTCCTCAACCTGACACTTGGGAGAAGCAGCTCATGCTGATGGAATCCCAGAATGGTTTGGGTTGGAAGGGACCTTGGACATCATCTAATTCCATCTCCCTGCCATGGGCAGGGACACCTTCCACTAGATCAGGTTGATCCAACTCCCATCCAACCTGGCCTTGGACACTCCCAGGGATGAGGCAGCCACAGCTTCTCTGGGCACCCTGTGCCAGGGCCTGCCCACCCTCACAGGGAAGAATTTCTTCCTAAAATCCAGTCTAACCCTGCCCTCTCTTAGTGCAAAGCAATTCCCCCTTGTCCTGTCCCTCCAGGCCTTTGTAAAGTACTTCTCTGTCCACAAATAAATGAGTTGGAGCTCAGATCTGTAGGTTGTTCCAGAGAATGGGCATGGGTGGAGATGGAGTTTCCCAAAGATGCTTTCACATTCCAATAATTGAGTGTGGCACATTTAATCACCATAGGCCTGTTGCTGTGCAAACCTTGGGACCTCTCCTCTTGATATCAGCTTAGACCCGATTCCCTAATTGCATTACCTGGGTAATTAGATAGAAATATAGTAGCCCTGTGCTGCACAATGGGGAGGATCCACTTCCTAACAGAATTAACCTGGATTTAATGTGGAAAACTTGTACACACACAGAGGCAGGCAGAGACACACAACTTAACCTGGCTGTGATGGCACAGATGAGCCCATGGGGCTTGTTCCCTTAAAGGAATAGTTCAAAATGACACAGGTTTGCTGTAGTTTGGATTCCAGCAATTAGAGAGACCAGAAAGTATGGAAGCCACCACGCTCCCACCATCCAGCACCTCTTCAGGATTGCCCAACAGCCTATTCCAGCCCAGTCTGAGATGCTCCAGATTCAGATGCACTGGACATAATGGTGCATTTTAGTCTTTAATGCTGTGAAAGGTTTTGGGTGTCACCAGCTTCTTAACTGAGTCATGTAGGTGTTTGGTGTCAGAGCCACAGCAGTGGTGACAGGACCTGGAGAAGATGGAAGGAACAGCATTCCAGGCATCAGGACCCACTGCAGCCAAACCTGGTTGCCACCATGCCCTGCTGTCACCATGCCTACTGCCACTGTGCCTTTTCTCAGCCAGGGAGGAGAATTAGCTTCACTCTGGAGTGGGTTCAAGAACAAGGAAGAAAAGACTCATCCCCTCCTGGTGGGGTGCAGGTCTCACAAAACCCAGTGGCTGTAACACACACCTGAGGGGGCCTGGTGGGATTTGTTGGCCTGAAGGTTCCCTTCCCTTCCAACACACCCAGAACGAGGATGTGTCCCCCACTGCAATTCCACTGCCCATGGACAATCCACACCAACCATGAGCAGTGAGGAGCAGGAGGAGAAGGCATCTCCACTCAGAGGGTGGCTGTATTTAAGACAGGACCAGACCTTTTCCAGCACTCACACCTCCGTTCTGCCCTGTCTGGGACAACCAGCGTTTGTTTGCTTTGAAGGTCCCATTCCCCATCTCTGCCTGCACTTGTCCCACCTGTCCCCTCCATCCTCAGCCACCACATTTCCCTCTGACGTGCCACCAACCCTCCCTTCCTCCCTCCTTTTGTTGCTTCCCCCCACACCCCTCCGCCCTTTCTGGTTTTTTCTCCTCTTTTTTTTTTTTCCTTTTTTCCCCCTAAAGAGCGAACAAAACAAAACAAGCAAAAGCGATTCCGAGCCGATCCTCTTATCCCGACGTTCTTCCCCCCGGGGAGGGCCCCGGCAGCGTCGGGAGCGCACGGAGAAAACCCCCACGCATTTTGTCCTGCTCCTTCAGAGCAACTCGAGCAAATTGAAAGCCGCGGAGGGGTGTGTGCCCCCAGGCACTTGGTAAATCCACTTCCTTTGTCACAACAAGAACAAATCCCACCTTTGAAGTTTTTCCTTCTTGTTACAAGGGGGAATGTCTTTTGTTTAATCCATTTTAGCCTTTAATGCCTGACCTGGATCAATCCTGTTGGGTAGATTACACACTACTCACGCCGACTTTAAACCACCCTACAGGGATTTTTATTCTCCCCCCACCCTCCCTCTCCCCACTGCATTCGTGTGAGAATCTCAGCAATAATCGGCATTACGACTTTAGACCATCACTCACTTTGAAGGAGGAGACTGTCCTTTAACAAAAGGGAGGGAGGGAGGGGGAGGAAACCCTCAAATATCAAACAGATTTAATCAGCTTTGAGGTCTTTCAAACTCATATTTATACCGGATCTTTATTAGTTATAAAAATCAGTGCAGAACTTGGCTGGGCTCTGTGTCTCCGTGTTCTCCTCCCCTGTTTCTTGATGTATTCAGGGCTTCACTTGCTCTCACAGCCTTCTGAGTTCTGGTCTGGGGGAAAGGCCAGGGAATATTCACCCAGAACTGCTGCAAACAACTTATCAGGGTGTCCATCACCCACATCTCAACTGCACTGTCCTCCTCCATCCCACTGCTCATGCAAGTGGAAGAGGCTGAAAACTGCTGCCAGGGGGACCCAGGTGACCTCCCTGATGCCCCAGACACCTGTGGTGGATGGATATCTACACAGAGGATAAATCTATAGAGAACCCAATAACCTCCATCTCATTAAATCTTTACATTAGGACTTGCTGGGGAAAGGGTGACCCCCAGCTCGTGCCAACTCCTTATTTTGCAAGAGAATGTGTATCACAGGCTTCCTTTGCTCTCCAGTAACACCCACAGCAGGTATGTCCGGCCCCAGAGCCTTCTCCTGCTGGCAGCTTCTCTCTTCTCCCACAGCTCTGAGGCACTGGCTGTGCTGTGGGTCTCACTGGCAGATTAATGTCGGCTTCACCACTTTTTCTTGTGGTTTGAGGCTAATCACCAGCCTGGTGCAAAGCAACAGGGCTCAGCCACTTGCAGAGCTGCAGGAGACCTCCAGAGTGACTACAAGTGGTGCTTCCCAGTCCTCTCCTGCTCTGGCACCAGGATGGAGCTAATGACATTCCATCAGCCTTGCTTTGCCAGTGGTGGCCACGAAGTGGGGAAGGTCTGAATGACCCAGTCCCTCCTCAGGAGCTCCTGGTCCTGGGAAGCTCCAAGGCAGAAGCTGCACATGGTCCCCTCCTCATGTCACTGCTCTTCCAAATCAAACCAGTTTTGACTTCAGTGCAGCTTTGACCTTTCCCCAAGGTAAAAGGTGGGCAACTCCTACTCCAGAAGGCTCATAGCCCATCTTCCCTCACCAGCCACGGCCCAGGTTCACTTCTATTCCTCCCCTCTGGACTATTCACTTCTGTTCCTTGTCTCTGGACTATCTCCCAGTTGCTTTCTATGTTTTAAAGCCCCAGTCAGGACAAGGTGCTTCCCCTTGTGCCTGGTAGGAGCCCACAAGGCAGGACTGCTCCTTCCCAGGACTCACATGTGACTTTCTTTATAATAAATCCCCACAATAAGTCATTCTTTGCTGTCACATCAACCTTAGGTTGAGATTTGCTCTGCCTTCATAACCCAGCCCCCAGTGCTGCTGCTTCCCCACCTCTTCTCCATTTCATAGAATAATTGAATCATAGAATGGATTGGGTTGGAAAAGACCTCCGAGATCATCAAGGCCAACCCTTGGGCCAACTCCAGTCCCTTTACCAGATCATGGCACTCAGTGCCACGGCCAAGCTCAGCTGAAAAACCTCCAGGGATGGGGAATCCACCCCCTCTCTGGGCAGCCCATTCCAATGCCTGAGCACTCTCTCTGCAAAGAATTTGTTTCTGCTCTCCAACTTCAATTTCCCCTGGCAGAGCTTGAGCCCGTGCCCCCTTGTCCTATTGCTGACTACCATGCTTATGTCCCTATTTTTTTCCCTCCTAACTGTACCCAGAAGCCCTGGGCTTTAAGAACTTGCAGCTGACCCTGATTCATCAGGATAATTTTGGATTCCTGTGGAGAAGCTCTGGTCCCTCCCCATCTCCAGGCATGACAGAGGGCAGGTGTACCAGATTGGTGCCTCATCCAAACAAGCACGCGAAGGCAAATGGAAGAGATTAAATTACCCAAAAAACCCCAAAACCTCTTAACAGCCAATCCTTCCTCAGGGCTAGGTGCCCTGTTGGCATCTGGAAGCTGAGAAGACTGGGAACATGAGGATCTTGAGGAGGTGGGACTGCCATCAGAGACCAGTGAATGACAAGACAAGACTTCACCAAAGTTTGGGGACTCAGGGACATCTTCCATCCTTACCCCTCAAGCAGCTCCCAACCAGCAACCAGCCGAGGTCACCCCAAGCACTCATCCCACAAGAGGTGGGAACCATCTCTCATGCCACCACTGTGGCTCCCTCTGGGGACTTTAACAGCAGGAGCCATAAAACACTCACCAGGACCCTGCTGCCTCCTCCTGGGGGATACAGCAAAGAGTGGGACAGTTTTAGAGCAAAGATACACCCTTGGGTTAGAGTGGCTGTGGGTCAGAGTGCCAGAATTTCCATCCCTGCTCCTGACAGCATCAGCCTGGGGGATAAAGTGCCTTTTCCTTGGCTTTCTTGGGGCCAACCCTTAGCCTGGATGTAGCAGAGCATTTTGGCACGTGGAGCCAGTAGATACCTCAGGACAGGACCAGGAAGCCCCCAGACATCCCCCAGGACAGTCGAGAAAGGAACCATCTTCTTTCACTTTTTATGAGATTGATATGCTTTGAAATTAGTAACCCTCCATTAGCTCTCCAAATAGCTGCGAATCATTAGGGTCAGTACGTCTGCTCTGCTCAGAATGAGCTTTTACCTGAATTAGCATCTCAAAGAGGCAGAACACCCTTCCCCTGTTTTAATTCCAGCCTTGAGCTGCACATCAGGATGGGTTTTGGTGGCCAATCCAAGCCCCGCATCCCAAATACATTCAGGGGAACCTGCTGGCTTGTTTAAAATGTTCTTTTTCCTTCCCATTCTTTACTAAATGCCTATTATATTAATGTTTAAAATCCATTTAAGTTCATCATGGGTGGCTCTGTGAAAGGACACCGGCTCCATCACTGTAATTAGATGATTTATTGCCCTCTCGTGGTGACACACGCTAACTAGAGAAGCTGTGATTTAAATTGGATGATCCTTCCAAGAGTGTTTGAGTGAGAAATAAAGGGAGAATTATTAATACTATTAGAAAGCAGCGGCGTGTTCGTGCAAGGGATATTCTGTGCTAGGAGGGGGATTAGCCAAAACTTGCTGGTTTGCAGCTGAGAGCTGCTTTCCCCCGATGTGGGACCAACAGCCAGAGCTGTGAGAAGGGCAAGGTGCTGGCACAGTGATGGGCACATTGTTATAAAACAAGTGTGTTAACCAAAATCACTGGGTTTTAAATGGGAGCAGCAAACCCCTCAGGATTTGCTGCTCCAGCCCAGCCAAGTGTCCTGTCTCTCCCTCATGAAGGGGGATGTGTTTGCCCTCCCTCCTTTTTAGAGCCTGATGGAAGAAGTGAAAGGGGTTAAATTGTTATTTTAATTGAAATCTTGGTTCCTTTCTTCTTCACACTGCTTAAAACACATGAAGCACTACCTGAGTTTCCAAACCCTCCTTGCTTTGAGCATGCAACCCTCCTCATTCCCACTCTTGGGAAGAGCCGGATGACTCCCAGAGTTATACCACTGTGAGAAAATTCACCATCAGGGTAAGGGAATCCACATGAACAGTTTTCACTGTTTCAATTTAAAAACTAGGCAGGCCTGAGCTGCCACAATTTGGTGTAGAAACCAAGTATAGACCTAGCCTGGAGCTGTTATTTAAAAGCCTGGGTTAATACAGTGTAAACCCATGAGCACATCCTCTTACGATGGGGCTTAAATCTTTTAAGAGTGGCTTATATCAATCTAGTTTAAGTCAATTCCTCAGCGAGTTAAGCTAAATTGAAAGCAGCACTCAGACCCCAAACACAGAGCTGGTGTTACCTAATCTCTTTGCACAGAGCAGTGGCTGTGGCCAGGAGCCTGCTGGGAGAGGACAAGGCACCAGGGAGCCTTGGCCAAGTCCTGTTGAGCACCAGGGCAGAGAGTTACCCAGATTGACCCCTACAGCTCTCTACAAACACAGCTGTCCCCTCTCAAAGGTTCCCTTTGCATGGTGGGACATGTCCTTGCAGAGGACAGGAGTCTTCAGTTGCCCATCCCTTCACAAAGAGCTTTCATCCCCAAATTATAAGCATCAGCTCATCAAATCTTAGAGAAAACCACTTATATTGGACTGATCCAAAGAGATGGGCAAAGATATAAAAGAAGGTATCCTGGCAGAAGGTACAAAAGAAGAGCCAGAGATAGGATGGATATCCTGTGGCCACCAAACATGTGTGTGCAGATGAAATCTTTGGAGTAGTAAAGGAAAAATAAAGGAAAAAAGGTTTATCTCCTGCCTGGGACAAAGTCTGGAGGCCACAAACAGGTTTGATGCCCAATTGCATGGTCTTCAACATCAAACTGAGGTCACACTGCCTGGCAGGAGGCCCACGAGCTCCCACCCAGGAGCATCATGACCTGCACAGAGGTAAAATCCTCTGTGGTAAATAAAGAAAATGAAGCCTTGATTTTCACCACAGTCATTAGAAAGCTCCTTGGATGAGTCCCATGAGCACGTGGCCCATAAGCCTCAGATGCATCAGCACCTTCATCCCTGCCCACCTCACCCCCAGGGCCTCCGTCCCAGCACTGAGCAGCACCTTTCCAAAGGACAGAGGCCATCCCAAATGTTGTGCCCTCCAAAAACTGCATTTCTTTGTGTCCAGCCACGCAGATCCCACATCCCCTGCATCCTCCATGGAACGGTAATGTCACTGCTGTTGAAATCACCAAAATCTCTTGGAGGATCTTCAGGAGTTAAATAGACCCCATTTTGAGGGTCTTTGGGGGCAGGACACCTGGCTTTTAATCCATTTCTCTTTGGTTAGTGATAATTGTGAATATAAAAAAATATGGACAAAATAACCCTCTGAAGAAGTGACGCAGAGGAAGGAATCTGCCCCAAGCACTTCAGGGAGTACTAAATAACCAAAAAGTTATTGCAGGCAGGAGCAGTATTTGAATATAGAGATGAATGAAGAGCTGACTTGAAAAAACTCCCCTCCCTACACTCAGAGCTCCCACCCAGCCCATCATCCCAGCCACCATCTAGTGGAAAGTGTCCCTGCCCATGGCAGGAGGATGGAATGAGGTGTTCTTCAAGGTTCCTCCAAACCCAAACCACTCTGGGATTCCATGATATGATTCTGTCCAAGAATTCAGCTCTACCTCCATGGCAGAAAAGGGCCAGGGAGGAGTAGCTTCTGCAGGACAGAAGTCCTGGCTGTGGTGAGCTGGAGGGTGTTTTCCCAGCAATTTTTAGGTGTGCTCAGCCAAAAGGATCAACCTGTAACTAAAAGCATCCCAGGCTACGCCTCATCCCTGCTTGGATGCTCCCACTACTCTCCGTTATCCATAAGGTTCCCCAGGCTGCTGCTTGGCAAAGGAGCATCATTTCCTTGCAGAAACAACACCCCTTAAAGAAACGGAGTCATTCTTTTCCTCTCAGCTCCCAAAATCCGTCCTAGGTGTTTAGTCCCGGGTGATGCCCGAGCCTCCGGCCGCGGGCATTAGATGGCAGCAGCGCTCAGGGATGGAGGAGCCTGGGCAGCCGCAGCGCAGCCCCCGCGCCCCTTCCCCTGCACCCACGAGGGCCGGGCACGGCTTTGGGGCATCGCTGCGGGGCAGAGGGGTTTGCTCGTGCTGTGCAGCACAGCCCGGCTTTAGCAGGGCATGGGAAGGCGTTTCGGGAAGAGCTGTGGGTTGGCAGGGTTATCCCGCCGTGTTATCCCGGATGTGTCATCCCACCCGCGCTGCTCAGCGCGGCCTCCGGAGCATCTTCTGTATCAGCAACAGCGCGGCCAGAAGGAACAGGACAAGGATTATCAGCCCTGGGCATTGGTGAAGCCACGCCTCGAATCCTGGAATCAGTTTTGGGCCCCTCAGTATAAGAAAGACTTTAAGGGGCTGGAGTGTGTCCAGAGGAGGGAACAGAGCTGGGGAAGGTTGGAGCCAGGTGGGGTTTGGTCTCTTCTCTCAGGCAACCAGCAGTGGAACAAGGGGACAGGGGCTCAAGCTCTGCCAGGGGAGGTTTAGGTTGGATATCAGGAAGAAATTCTTTGCAGAGAGAGTGCTCAGGCATTGGAATGGGCTGCCCAGAGAGGGGGTGGATTCCCCATCCCTGGAGGTTTTTAAGGTGAGCTTGGCCGTGGCACTGAGTGCCATGATCTGGTAAAGGGCCTGGAGTTGGCCCAAGGGTTGGACTTGATGATCTCGGAGGTCTCTTCCAACCCAGCTGATTCAATGATTCAATGATTCTAAGGGTCTGGAGCACAACTCTGATGAGGAGCAGCTGAGGGAGCTGGGGGGGCTCAGCCTGGATAAAAGGAGGCTCAGGAGGGACCTTCTTGTTCTCTGCAACTCCCTGACAGGAGGGGGGAGCCAGGGGAGGGTCAGGATCTGCTCCAGGGAAGAAGGAATAGGACAAGAGGAAGTGGCCTCGCGTTGCTCCAGTGGAGGTTTAGATGGGATATTAGGAAAAATTTCTTGACTGAAAACGGTGCCCAGGGCAGTGATGGAGTAAAACAGGCAATTCCCATAAACCGACAGCCAAAGGGGAATGTGCTGAGAGGTCTCAGGCCAGAGCTAAGAAATCCTGACCGGTTTTCAGCTTGGATGGTGTTCAGGAGATGCTGGTGGTCCTTTTCCCCAGGTCCAGGCACATAATCTGTGGCAGAGGGGACGTGAGCAGCAGCTCAGGGTGGCGGCGGGTCGATGTGCAGCCGCTGCTCCATCCGGATCACTGGAGCGTATTCCCGGCGCTGGGAGCCAGTCGGGAACTGCAATGCGGTCCCTCAGCCACGGAGCGCCTTCAGCCCCACGCCTGACCCTGCTGGGCTGCAGCCAGAGAGCAGCTGTTTGATGGGTATTTTCATAAACAACAGTGTTTTCAGCCCCAGCTTTCTGGTTTTGTTCCCATCAGGAACAGATCATTACTTTGTAAAAAAAAAAAAAACTGGAGAAGGGAAAAGGCATCTTGGCAGTTGCTGCACCAAATTCATGGGTGCAGGAGGCAACTTGTGAGGAACGGTGTTTATTTTTTTTATCTGACATATCCACTCTCTCAGCCTCACATTATCTTATCTGCCATCCTGATAAGGGCCCCAGAGGAAAACCCAGCAGAGAAATTAGTAATCAAGGGCTGTTTTATCAGGTCTGTGTGACAGCCACAGGGACAGAGAGCACTGTGTCCTTTGGCCCCTCGGAGACAGTGCCTGGAAACCACATGGCTGTTTCCAAAACAAGTCATGAAGATGACGTGGCTTTCAGTTCTATTTTTCCTGGTACCACTTCTTCTAACACCCAATATACCCAAACTCACACCCATTGGGAGCAGCAGGCTCAAGGCCACAATGCTGGAAGGTTCTTGGCCATGGAGTGACTCTAGAAAGTCTTTGATTCAGCAAAAAAACTGGGGTTTATGGAGCTGGTTTTGCTCCAGAGCCCAAGGAAAGATGCTGATCCTTAATGTCCACTATTTTACTGGCATAGAATCATAGAATTGTTTGGGTTGGAAGGGACTTGGAAGATTACCCAGTTCCTGCTCCTGCCATGGGCAGGGACACCTTCCACTAGACCAAGTTGTCCCAAATATGGCAGCACGTGGGGTGACCCAGATGCTCCCAGCCAGCAGCATCCCCCAAACCTCTTCTCTGCAAAGCAAAGCCCTTCTAGCTAAAAAAAACCAAAAAAACAAAAAAAAACCAACCACCACAGCAGACTGGAAATATGGCAGAGAAAACCACGGCCTCCAAAGCTGGGAGACAGCCCTTCCCCACACCAGGTCAGGATGTGGCATCTGTGCCCCTACCTAAAAAGTCACCTTGCAGAGTGAAAAACCAGCAGGCTGCAGAGATGTTAACCAGATCAATAGAAACCAAATTTATATTTAAAAAAAAAAAAGCTTGCTTATAACCTTCTGTGCTGTGCCCTTGCTCCGTCTGGCTGATGAGATCCAGCAGCCAACCTGCCAAGAAGGAGACTCAGAACGTGCCAAGCGCTATCGAGCTGATCACGACTCAGGGGCATTTCGTGCCTTATCACATGTGCGCTGCAGCCATTTCCACCGTCGGCGGGGGGAGCAGGAGGTCACATTCACAAATTCGGGGGGAAAAAACCCCCTTTAATTACTCCCCTGAGGGCCGTTTCGGAGCTGCTGTCGGGCCAAAAGCGAGAGTGAAAAGGCTCATTAGGGAAGTTGTGCAGACAGATGTGCCCCAATCACGGAGCCGCAATGTGGTCCCTGACCTCAGAACAGGCAATTTGACCAACGGGAAATGAAAGTGGAGGTGGAAGAGCTTTAAACCAGCCCTTCCCATCGTGCAGATAAGGAGCTGGAGCAGGGAAGATGCTGTCAAGGAACGTGGGGAGTTTTTTCCAGCTGAGGGTTTTGCTCCGTGCAACATTCAGCAAGGCCAAGAGAGGGCAGCCCAAGCCCAAGCCTGGATTTTCCCAAACCTGTGCACCGAGCTGTTAGGATGCTTGTGAGCAAGAAGGGGGAAAAAAGGAGGGGCGAGGGAAAGGTTGAAAAAAAAAAAAAAGGAGGAAAGAAATAGAAGATGTTTCCAGTCCAAATCCCAGCAGCCAAAATGGTGGGAGAGAAAATACAGCAGGGAAGCCAAAATGAGAAGCCCAATTTTGGAGGGAGGGAGGGAGGGAAGGAGAAACTGCCTGTGGGCAAGAAAATTGTAAAAGGTGTGAGGTTAATACACACCCCAATCCTGAAGGACCAGAAGGGCTGCAGTGAGGTGTCCCAGGGATGCAGCAGCTGCATTTCACCCCATGGGAGGGAAGGGGAGCCTGAGGTGCTCCCAGGGCTGAGGGTCTCAGATGCTTTGTCTTCAAGATGTTATAGGAAAACAAGAAGCTGCGAAAGTTTCCTACCCAGGGTAACATTCTGATTTGTGAGCTCACAGGGGCAGGTCTTGGCTCCCCCAGAGCAGGGCGGGGGTTGTTCATGCAGGTCATTGGGGTTTGGGTCATTCCCAAGCCCAGAACAAGCCCTTTCCTTGCAGAAATGGATTTGTACATCTCCAGAATCTTTATTAACCAGTGACAACAAAACCAGCAGAGAAAGAGCTGTGTCGATGTGCAAATGTGTCTTCATGGCATTTCCAAGTGGGCAGCTTCAGCTCAGGAGCCCTCACAGTGGGGGAGAGGCAGGTGGGCTGCATCCTGCTCCCCAGGCCACTCAGTGTGGGCATTATTGAGGGGCTGGAGCGGGGCCAGAGAAGAGCAACGAGGCTGGAGAAGGGAGTGGAGCACAAGTGCTGTGGGGAGAGGCTGAGGGAGCTGGGGGTGTTTGTGCTGGAGAAGAGGAGGCTCAGAGGTGACCTCAGCACTGTCTGGAACTGCCTGAAGGGAAGTTGTGGCCAGGTGGGGGTTGGTCTCTTCTCCCAGGCACTCAGCAATAGGACAAGGGGGCACGGGGGGCTCAAGCTCTGCCAGGGGAAATTGAAGTTGGAGAGCAGGAAAAACTTCTTTGCAGAGAGAGTGCTGAGGGATTGGAATGGGCTGCCCAGAGAGGGGGTGGATTCCCCATCCCTGGAGGTTTTTAAGGTGAGCTTGGCCGTGGCACTGAGTGCCATGATCTGGTAAAGGGAGTGGAGTTGGCCCAAGGGTTGGACTTGATGATCTCGGAGGTCTTTTCCAACCCAATCCATTCTATGATTCTATTCCCAGCCCTGGGCATTATTCCTGCCTCCTGTGCATTATTCCCAGGCCTGACCCAAACACTGAGCTCCTTTGTTCCATTTCACTGCAGATTTGGGCAGTCTTAGAAAGTGGGCAAGGGTGGCTCAGGGGAAGGGAACAGCACCTCCTGAACTTGTGCTCCCAGAGGCTTTGGGGTAGGGTTTTATCCCTGGTTGTGGCACTGGATATTTCCCTTTCTGAAGGAGAACAAACCCACAGGATGATTAGTTTTTCCCTCTCACAGTGCCCAGAGCAGCTGGACATGGAAAAAAAAATTGAAAGGGAGTTGGAACAAGATGATCTCCAAGGTCCCTTCCAACCCAAACCATTCCATGACTCCACATCCAAGCGTTTGGAGATGGCACTGGTGAAAATCCAGGACACTGAGGTGAGGATCCACCCCTGACATGTCTGAGTTTCACACAGACAAAGTAAATTACCCAGGAAGGAAAAGAATTACCCAGCAAATTCCCTCACCGTGTCGTGGCAGTTTAAAGCAACGTTAATGTTGATTTATTGATTTGGAAAGGTACTTACATTTATAAACCAGCAAGGGCTTGTCTATAGTGCCAATAATGTAGCACAGACCTGATGGCTCCAGTCTGGCAAGTCCCTTATCAGCATGTAAAATTCATCAAAAGAGAAAGATGGGAAAGAAAACAAAAACAAAAAACCCACAAACAACAACAAAAAAACCCCAGGAAATGTTATTTATCCTGCAAAAAATAAGGAGGGCAATCCTTACAGCAAAGGCTGAGATATTGGACCATGAGCCAACTATCCTGCAAAGAGCCAAGGAGTTAACCAGGCTGAGAATCAAAGCAGCAATCGGATGGAGCAGTGAGATCTCTGGCACATCTGAGGCTCAGGGATCAGTTACTGGAACAACACCATAAATCCCTCAAATATCCTCAGAAGCAAAGACAGTTCCCCCAGGGATCCAGCTGAGCAGCTGGAAACAGAGAGGATTTCCCAGCAGGGAAAGTGGGAGCAAGGAGTAGTTGATAGGGGTGAGGGATGATGCTTTGGGGCTGGTGAATAAAAGCACAGAAGATCTTTGAATAAACTTGGAGTGACCTTCCCCAAATCCAGTGATTTTATGCAATGATTAATGGCAGAATTTGCTTTCTGCAAAGCTCAGAAAGCATGAGGTCAGAGTTGCTCAGTAAAACTATGTTTTTCAGTAAGAAGGAGCAGAGTTTACTCTGGGCAGCTCAGCAAAATGTGAATCCAAGAGAAAAAAAGGGTCAGGAGCAAAAAGGTGGAGAGATGTTGAGTGCCAGGAGCCTGGCAGCAGCCATGGCCAGATATCCCATGGGATAGGGCTGGCCATGCTTTTTCCCAGCCCACTGCAGCTCCCTCTGCTTGGGGGCTTGTCCAGAAAGGATTCATCAATGGGACAGAGGCAGGAAGAAAATCCCCTTACAAGGAAAAGGCAAACCAGTAATCTGCTCTGGGCTCACTGTTAGGAGCGATGTGGGAATAAAGACTTGGGGTTTTAATAGAATACATAAAATAAATAATTTCTCAATAATCCAGCACAGCCCAGGTTAAATAGGCAATGTAGAAAGGGCTTGCTTGACCAAGGAAATCCATATAAGCTCCCCACAATTTGACAAAACACCTCACCAGATTTTCAGAGTAAGGAGGAAATTGAGCTTCTTGCACAAATTCTGCCTCTGGGATTTTTCCAGGCTGGGCCAGTCCAGAGAGGAAAGAAAAGAAAGAAAAGCAGTTCCTTTTCTCAGCCTGGACATCCCCCCTCTGCATCCCATGGAGGTCCTGGATGGAAACCCCACGTGCTGCCATGCCCAAATACATCCCTGGAGGATGGGATACCCTGTCAGCAGTGGGAAAGAGGGATGTTCTTCTCTTAGCAGACAAATTATCCACAAATTGTACAAGCCACCGAGGTTGTTTCAGTTACTAAATGATTAAAGCATCTAATCTCTGGAGCCACAAGGATGAATTCTGTTTGGGAAATGGGATATTGGGGAGGGGAGAGGGCTCCTCCAGCACCTCTCTGGGGGCTGGGCTATGGAAGCCCTCCAAAGGAGCCCCAGATAAGTAAGACATCATTAATAAATCAATGACAGGGAAATGAAAATGGAAGTATATGAATCAGCGAGCTGATGGGGTCACAGATGAAAAATAGCACATCTGCTGCTGCTTTCAGTACATTAACAAATAAGGCCAGTGGCTCAGACACGCTAATGCTTGGAATAATGAAGCTTCAAGACCGATTAGAGCATAAATCACTTTTTAAAAAAATGTAGCCAGGCCCTCCCTGACCATCAGGAGACATATTTGCTGTACCTCAAACACTTCCCAGCACTGGATGGATGGGCCCCAGCACCTTCCCTTCTTCTTTTCCCACTTCCACCCTTTTGGTGGTTTATTTCGACTTTGCTGGCTGCAAAATCATCTGCTCCATGTTATCAGCTTGGGCTTTGGGAAGGAAGACAAAGCAACTCTCCCTTGGCACATAAAGAGCCAAGAGCAGCCCAAGCTTTGCCCCACAGAGTTTCCCTGGGGATTGGGTTTGGGTGCAGGGACACCAGGATGGGAGTGTGGGGGGTGGATCCACAGCACCTATCACAAATCACAAGGTGGCACTGAGCAGCCCCAGCTGAGCAAATCCCGCCTTTTTTATCCTTCTCCCTGTTCCTCTGTCCCTGTGTCCCCAATACCGATGGTGGTGACAGCCCAGTGCCCCAAAGGCTCCCACCCATCCACAGCTCCGTGCCCAACACCAGCCTCTGAGGGCACTTTGGGGACACAAACCCAGAGGTGCTGACACCATCCAGACACTCCACAACCCACCGAAGGGCCAGGGAGTGTCTCCTCCCCAGCTTGTCCCTGCTCATCCCACCTCCTCCATCCCCTCCCTGGACACTGCGGTCACTCACACATAAACAAGGAGATCGATAAACTAATCAAGCTACTTCCCCTCCAGGCTTTATGGAGAGACAGATAGTTATTGGTGTTGCTATTTTTAAATACCCAAGAAGTGCCTGCATGTTATTTCAATAAGGTCATCTGCATCCCTGGCTTCACTGAGCTGTGACCCCCATTATCGCAGACTAGGGTGGGGAAGGAGAGGCACAGCCTGTCCATGGAAATTCAGCACCTAAAATAGCAATGGGAACAGGCAGATCTTCATCCTCCAAGGGGAACTGGCCTGTAAGAAAACAGAGAGGGGAGAAAGGAAAAGAGAAGCCCCAGGGTTCTGGCATGGGGACTACAGGATGGACCACAGAGCTGCACCACTCCCCATCCCACCTGGGGATGCTCCGGAGCCGCCCCTGGGGCTCATCCTGACACCAAGCTCCTCTGCTCATCCCCAAAGCAACATTCCCCCAAATTATTACTATCATTCCACAGTGCCTGCCTGCAAACCCCAGAGCCCTCAGAGCTGGCTCTTCCAGCCTTGTTCAATCCCACTTTAAATGAGGGCAGCTCTGAGCTCGGGGCTCGGGGGGAGCCGAGCTCCGGATTATTGCCCGACGAGATTACAGAGCCCTTCTGATTCCACACACTGCCACGATCCAATTACTGCAGTACAAATGCCTGGATTGCAACCCCTGGTCCTACCAGCAGACACCATTCCGCAGGCAGATTGCTGTGGAAAGCAAAACTGGAATTATCAATCCACAGGGAAGGCTGGAAGGGCCAACGTCGCTGGCCAGATGGCAACAGGAGGGCTGGAGCTTTGCAAGGGGGTTGGCAAAGGGCTGCTGGGGGATGTCAGGGAGTGTCTGATCCTCAATGGAGGGCTCTGCTCTTGTTGTGAGATCCTCTGTTTATTCCAGCAGCAGCTCCCTCTGTTTGTGTTCCTATTAGAAGGCAAAGGAGCAGCCAAGCTACACTCAGTCATTAGGAAGAGCATCATGGAAGAGTCTGCTCGGGCTGAGATTACCTGTTTGCAAGTGATATTCATCACTGGAGCAAAAACTAATTATGTGGCTCACTAGTTTTCCCTTTTCCTTCCACAGCCCTGCCGTGAATCCCCTGGACCTGATGAACAGGGAGCCACACTCTGCCATCCCAATGGCACAAAATGCCTCCTCCTTCCACAAAGGGAAGGAGCAAGGGATTTAGGACAAGCCTGGAGGGGCTGTGGGAGCATACCAGGGTTTGTAAGTCTAACCCAAACCTCTTTATGAATTACTGGGATGTTGGGAAGTGTTTAAAAATGCATATTTTGACCTAAAAAAAGCTCCAGGGTTGTGCTTTCAAGTAAGTCCATCCTTTAAATCCAAAGGACCCTCTGCTTCCCTGGTGTGGCAGGGCAGGTTGTCCCAAAGGGGCTGATAAAGTGGAGCCCCAGAAAAGCAACAGAGAGGGGAAAATGGGAAAAGGAATGAAAAATGAGAAAAGTAAAAAGAGCAAAGAAGAAGGAAGATGGAGAAGAAGAGGGAGGAGGGGAAGGGGAAGGGGAAAGGGAAGGGGAAGGGGGAGAAGGAGAAGGAGAAGGAGAAGGAGAGGAAGAGGGGGAAGGAGAAGGAAAAGGGAGAAGGAGAAGGAAGGAGAGAGGGAAAAGGAAAAAGAAGGGGAAGAGAAGGAGAAGGAAATGTAAAAGGAGAAGGAGCAATTGAAAAGGAAAAGGAAAAGAAGAAAAGAAGAAAAAGAGAGGGCGAAGGAAAAGGAAAAAAAAAGAATGTTTAAACATGGTGCAATCCTGGAAGTGAGGCGAGGATGGGATCAGCCCCAGGAACCACAGGGGCCCAGCAGGTTCTGTGCACCCCCAGTCACCTTTGAGCACTCACCGAGGAGCAAACCAAGAGCACTGCTGATTAAGTGGGTTAATTCCCAGCCCTAAATGATTATTTTATCACAGCAGCAGCATTGCCTGGCGAGGCAGGGCCCTGCCTGCTGCTCCCCACCCCGCCTCAGCCTCCCCCCAAAGAGCTCCAATGTAGGTCAGAGCCACGCTCTGCACGGCTTTCAATATTAAACAAAACTGAGGCGCTGCAATAACTCATCTGCAGGGGGGTGGGGTGGGCTCTGCTCCCATCCATCAGCTCTGTGGGAAAGGCAGCCTTGGAAAAATATGGATAAAAGGCTGTAGTGCCACCGCGGTCTCAAACCTGGCAGAGCCCGAAGCAGTAACAACCTGCCCTGCTAATATTGGTATATTAGAATCAGGGAATCATTAAGGTTAGAAAATACCTCTCAGATCGAGTCCAAATATTAACCCACCACTGACAAGCCCACTCCTAATCCTTGTCCCCAGGTACCACATCTCCACATCTTTTAAATCTCTCCAGGGATGGGAGCTCAGCTTGGCTCAACCTCATACCATAGTGTGGTGGGTTTGAGGCTGGAAAAGCCCAGGAGTTTATTTTCTGCTTGAGCTCCATGGGCTGGATAAGAGGTTTGTGTTTTCCCCATGAGGGAGGATGCAGAACAACCTCCCTGTTCAAAACTACACTGCCCTTTTCCCACTGACACACCAGCACTGCCAAACCTCCAGGCAACATAGGCAGGACGAACCTCCACGTCTCCAGGGAGCACGTGGGATTTTGGAAGCATAGACCAGGGGAAAAGCAGCAGCTCCCTGTGCCCACAAGCTGCTTTGAGATTTCCACAGAAGGGCTGTGAGTGTGGTTGGGGTCCCCAAGGTTTGTGGAGGAGGCAGCGCTCGGTCCAGCTGTGCCGCTCCGTGCTCATTCCCTTCCATTCCAGCTGCAAACACACCTGTCCAAAGGGGTCTCAGACACCATAAATCCAACCTCAATTTAGTGCCTGTTCCACTCTGCAGGGAGAAGGACGCTCCTGTCCGGAAAATGCACTGGCTGGTTTTCATCCCTTTGATTTATAGAGCTCCTGGTTTAAGAGATGTTCCTCTCAGAACGGAACGGAGCGGGCGCTGACAGCTCCATCCATCACGACACTGTCAGCAGCCCAGGGCTTTAAATAAGCTATTAAAGGGAGATCTAGCTGGTTAACAGTCATAACAGAGCCCAAATCAGAGAGTTTACTTACGTCAGTGCCTGGCGAAATGAATTCCCTTTTAATGACCAGGGACCGGAGGGAGAGATCGCTCCAGGCTGGGAGATGCCAAGATATCTCTGACACGGAGGTGGCCGGAGCGTCACTGTGAGCACCTGCCCTTGCTTGGCAATCTGCCTTTGTTTCTGGTAATAAAGGCTAATTAACAGCCTCAAACAGCCAGGGGAAGGAAGTGGTGACACTTCCCGGCAGCCCTTGGGGACCCTCTGTGACCCACCAGGGATGCACAAGGGTGGGACAAAGGTACATGTTGAACAAGATATTTAAACTCACCAACTTTAAATTACTTCTTATGTATCAACACCACCTATCCAGCTTTTGGCTTCCCTAAAATAGATGTTCATTACTCATAAAAGTGTTGCAATCAATGTTGAAGGCAGATTTTTTCTTGCATAATTAACCCCTGAACTTGTCTCTGTACGCCTTGAAATTACAGTCTTAAAACAATTAGTGCTGTTATCCAAAGTTTATTGCATATATATGACCAAAGAAAGAAACATGATCCAAGTGTGATTATCCAAGTCCAACAGAAGATTGAAATTTAATGTAGGCATGGCAATAATCTAAAAGCAAGTCTATTACTCTATGATAAAGCTGTCAAAATAATGATGGGAGCTCCTACAAATCCTGCAGAGGATCAATAAAGCCAATCCTTTGTCACATCCTGAGAATTTTGGAATTACGTTTTGACCTTAATTTATGATGGAGCCCTTTAAAACATATTTAATAGATGGGCTATAGTGCTTCTTAATTAAAAATTAAAACTATTCCTGCTAGGCTGGGACCACAGGAAGGCCAAGTCCTGCTGTGCTGTGCCCAGCAAAGCCCATCTCAACCCAAAGTGTCCAACATCAGTGCAACACGTTCCTCAGCATTTTGTTTCATTCCTCAGCATTTTGTTTCACTCCTCAGCGTTTTGTTTCACTCCCAGTTCCCCGCAGGAAAATCCCAGCACTTTGTCTTTTTAGTGAGCTTGGTGTCCTTGTCATCTTTTCCCCTTCGATTTCCACCAGCCCATTTCATCCCTTCCCACCCCCCCATCTGTCTTGTCCACCCTGTCTCCTCAATCCAATCTCCCCTCTCCTATCTCCTCGCCTCTGCTCCACGGCTGATTGATTTTGGAGCAGCCACTTTCTATGCCGGGTTGGGACACCGAGAAATGGGCTCAGATTTCATTTCCAGACCTGAGAAGGAACCCAGGGGAGTTTGCTGGAGTTGTCCAGCAGGAATCATTCCATGAACCCCACTGAGATAGTCCATAAGGGGGAAATCAGGACCTCAACAACATTCCCATCCTTTTGCATCTCAGCAATCCATGATCCTTGGGAGCCTTGGGGCAAAACCTCCTCTAAACCCCCTCTTTGGATTCAAACCCACCTGCTTTGCCTTTATGGCATTTTTTACCCCAAAATGCCCTCTCAGCACTTGTTCTCAGAAACTAAAATGCTGCTTTCCAGCAGCAGAGACATCCCACTCACTGCTCAGTGAATATTTAATCCCTTCAGAGCAGCAAAGTCCCTTCCAAGCTGGCCCTGTTGGCCACAGCTACACTGGGATATTGGGATAGGAGTGCCAGAACCTCACATAATGCACAATTGATACCAAATCCCCAGACTAAACCCTTCTGAAGTTTGGTTCCATGGGCACAGACCCACAAAATTTCTTGTCTTTGAATCCACAGAATATCAACCTCCATTCCCAACCCAACAGAGGGTGGAGGACACGGCACGGGGGGTTCTGCCCCCTCCTGGAACTACACATAGTCATGGATTGGTTTGGGTTGGAAGTGACCTTAAAGATCATCCAGGGCAGCACAGCAGATCCCCAGGATGGGGACACAAGGGCTTTTTCACACCTCTGACACAGGCTGAGAGAGCTGGGATTGTTCAGCCTGGAGGAGAGAAAACTCCAGGGAGAACTTAGAGACCTTTCTGGTACCTAAAGGGGTTTCAAGGGAGCTGGAGAGGCACTTTGAAAAATGGCACGAAGGGACAGGACACAGGGAATGGCTTCCCACTGCCAGAGAGCAGGATTAGATGGGATATTGGGAAGAAATTCTTGAGGTAGCTGAGGCACCAGCACAGGATGCTCAGAGCTGTGGCTGCCCCATCCCTGGAAGTGTCCAAGGCCAGATTGGATGGGGCTTGGAGCAACCTGGGCTGGTGGAAGATGTCCCTGCCCATGGCAGGGCGTTGGAACGAGATGGTCTGTAAAGGTCCCATCAACCCAAACCATTCCAGGATTCCAGGATTCCTGTGAAAGGGAGCAGCAAAACTGAGCACTGGGAAAAATCTGGGAGAAAGGAAACTGCCAGGAATGCAGCACCAACCTCACCCTCCCTTTGCCCACTGTGAAACAAGTGTTACTAATATGTGAATTGTGTCCCTCTCCACTCCAATTCCATCATTCCCTGTTGCTCCTCCTCAGTCGCTGTTCTGCAATGAGCAATGGATGTCACATCTTGGGGTCTTGGACTTGGGGTCCTCACTGACCACAGAACAGGTTTGTAAACAGGGATTTTGCTGACATTGCCCTCATCCAGGTAAAGCGTGTGGGCAGAGTCAAGCCCAGACCTGCTGTCTCACACCATCATTGCCATCCCTTTAGCTCCCAAAAAGAGCAGTTTTCCTCGCTCTGCTGCCACCACTGCTTGTTCCACTCCTGTACATGACCCGTGCCAGAACAGGGTTCAAATCAGTCTGCCAAAAAAAGTGTTGGTTTAACTCAGATGGTTCCCAGGTCAGATTTACAGTGTGGCCCCAGGAAGGTTTGCAGTGGAACGAGGAGGTTGGTGCTGGGCAGAGCCACAGGTCACAGCCAGGAATTCGTGGAATCACAGAATCCTGGAATGGTTGGGCTTGGAAGAGATCTTAAAGATGATCCAATTCCACCCCCTACCACAGGCAGGGACACCGCCCACTATCCCAGGGTGCTCCAAGCCCTGTCTAACCTGGCCTTGGACACTCCCAGGGATGGGGCAGCCACAGCTTCTCTGGGCAACCCGTGCCAGGGCCAGCCCACCCTCCCAGCCAGGAATTCCTTCCCAGTACCCCTTCTATCCCTGCCCTCTGGCAGTGGGAAGCCATTCCCTCTTGTCCTGTCCCTCCAGGTACTTGTCCAAAGTCCTTCTCCAT
Organism: Sakesphorus luctuosus; assembly: GCA_013396695.1. Lineage (NCBI taxonomy): Eukaryota > Metazoa > Chordata > Aves > Passeriformes > Thamnophilidae > Sakesphorus > Sakesphorus luctuosus. The sequence goes on along the minus strand of VWZD01025248.1, from coordinate 449,704 downwards.
CTCTCTTAGAGCCGCCTCAGAGTAATGAAAGGGAGGTAAAGCAATTGCAAAAAATGCAGCATGATTTGCTCAAGCACTGAAACTCACATGAGATGAGGGGACAAATAAGATGCAAAGATAATCCAAGTCCACAAATATTTCCCATTATAACAATGGAAACCTACTTGCAGGTGAGCAGGACCATCACAGCTGCCTGGACCATACCCTGCCCTTCCCCATCTTTGTGGGACCTTCTGACAGGGGAGAACTGAGCAAGTTGTTCCTTCTTGCTCTCTGTTTGCTCCATCAAAAAGAAGAGAGAAAATAATAATCCCCATTGCTGGAAGTGTTCAAGGCCAGGCTGGACAGGGCTTGGAGCAACTTGGCATAGTGGGAGGTGTCCCTGCCCATGGCAGAGGGATGGAATGAGGTGGTCTTAAAAGTCCCTTTCACCCCAAACTATTTGATACTAATGATGGTGATGATGACAATAATAATAATAATAATAATAATAATAA